>CP139509.1:299220274-299529434 GCA_021014915.2 Artemisia tridentata subsp. tridentata | reverse complement strand
GATTGGTTGGTTGGTTTGGTTTGTTTGACAGGTGTTTTTGTGACGGTGTGTTTGTGTTTTTTCTTTGAATGTGTTGGATTTGGAAATTATTTTTTTTTTTTTTATTTTTATTTTTTTTAGTTTGTGGGTCTATAATTGAGTAAAGGAATACAGAAATTGGTCAAATCTGGTGTTTCTCTATTGATTCATGGGTTGGGTTATTCAAGCCTCCTAAAGTATTATTCAAGCCCCATTCAAGCCCCCCTAAATTCTAATAGGTCCTTTTTCTTCCTTTTTGTACTTCATTGGAAAGCAATAAATGTGATGCGCCAAGTGAAATGATGCCCACAAACAGTATAATTTACTTTCTTTCTTTTTTTTTTTTTTCTTTTTTTTTTCGGTACTATTGTACTTTTTCGTCATATCCTCTTTGTTTGTAAGTGTAATGTTTATTTTGTGTGTAATGTTTATTTTTTTTGTAAGTGTAATGTTTATTTTGTGTGTAATGTTTATTTTTTTGTGTAATGTTTATTTTGTGTAATTTTTTTTGTACTTGTTAACGTTAACACATTAAACAACTAAAATGTATTCGTCTGACGTGTTTCTATTTAATTAACACATTAAACAATAACACGTTAACGTTAACACATTAAACAACTACAAAAACAACTGTAATTTTTTTTAGAATTTTTTTTAGAAAAATAATTTTTTTTAGAAATTTTTTTTTTTAATTTTTTTTAGAAAAATATTTTTTTTATTTCGAAATTAAAATATTTTTTCCATTTATTTTTTCTGAAATGATTTTTTTTAGAAAAATAATTTTTTTTATAACTTTTACAACCCATTTTTTTATTTTTTATACTTTTACAACTTTTTTTTTCTAAAAAAAGTTATTTTTCTAAAAAAAAGTTATTCGAAAAAAAAATAATAACTTTATTTTTCTAAAAAAAATAACATTATTTTTTTTTTATTATTTTTAAAATTATTTTTAAAATTATTTTTCTAAAAATAACTTTATGTTTTTTAGAAAAATAACTTTTTTTTAGAAAAATTATTTGTACAAAACTTTAAATAATGTTACTTTAAATTTTTTTTATTTTTTATAATGTTTTTTAGAAAAATAACTTTTTTTTAGAAAAATAATTTTTTTTATACTTTTACAACTTTAAATAATTTTTTTTAGTAGCACAAAACTTTAAATAATGTTACTTTGTTACTTAGTTGGTCATTGCGTGTAATCGACAAAAAAAACAACTGATGATGCTACGTCTGATGGGACCCAATTTAACCAAAAGTCAAGCTTGATGATGCTACGTCCATTTGCAGAAGTACAAAGTACAATTTGCAGAAGCCCCCCTATCCTTTGACCATAGGGGGGGGCTTGTATAGTATGTCCCTTGATTCATATATATCTTTTTATAGAACTAGTCTTTATACTATGGATTTAGCTTAAGGTAGAGTATAATATGTTTACATTCCATATCTATTGGGCCAATTCAGTGTCAATGATCTTTATAAAAGGATTTGAATAGAAAATAACCTAAGTGTTAGATAACCATTTAAACATAATCAAGTTACTAAACGAATAGTCATTCAGTGAGTTACCTTCAAGTCGTTCTACCTGAGTAAGAGAAAAACTCACCATTCTGTGAGGCGGTACTCAATGAATAAAGTCTCAGAACCAAAGAAGAAGGTAATGGGCTCAATGAATCAAGGTCAACATATTCAAGAATGGGTAGAAGGTAATGGGCTCAATGAATCAAGGTCAACATATTCAAGAATGGGTATATTGTCAACACTGTTCTTCAGAAAGCATGTTCATCACTTACTTAGAATAGAATTGTATAATAAAGATAAAAGTACAAATGTACTTTATCCATTAAAAGTATTATTAACCAATCCTTATCTTATATAAGAAAGTTGTAAGTAGGAGTAAAAGTTTGAAAAGTTTGTGCATTTAATGTTGAAACATTCGCAAATACTTTTACTCCTCCAAAACACAACTAGGTCCCTGAGTTAGAACTCAATTGGTTTGGCATAGTTCTTACTCCAAGTATAACTTAAGTTTTACTTTGAGTTCCGTGAAGAGATCATACCATATTTGTCATTCAATCCCAAGTGTTGTTCCGCAATTGGGTATAAATTCTTTGATTTACTTCTAATAGGAATTTAAACTTTGAAAAACTATTGTGTCTTTACATTGAGTTTTTATCTCTTATTATCAGTATTTCATTACATCACTTAAAGATGGAACATGGTTAGATTAACTTTATAGTTAAACTAATCTTATAAAAGGGAACAGCAAGTGGTATCAGAGCGGTTTGATTTATAAAACAAGTTTTATAAACCGTTCAAAATATTTTTAAAATCAAGATCCTACCATGGCTGAAAGTGATGTACCCCAACTAGTCAAAAAAAAGGAAGAAGTTATTCAGCTACTGTACCCCGACTTGAAGTTGGAAAATTTGCTAAGTGGAAAAAGCGCATGCTTTGCTACTTAACATGAATGGAACCCTATTACATTAAATGCATTAGGGAAGGCCCATACATGCCTAAGACTGCTGAAGGTTTACCCAAACCTAAAGCCCAATGGTCAATTGATGAGAAGAGGGTGGTTAATCAAGACCAACGCCTTAAAAGCATCATTATATCATGTCTACCAAATGATATAATTGAGTCAGTCATTAACTGTGAGACAGCTAAACATACATGGACTGACTTGGTCCACAACTTTGAAGGCCCCTCTGATATCAAAGAAACAGGATCATAGATCTGAAACTTGAGTATAATACCTTCAGATCCAAAGACTCTGAAAGTCTCTCTTAAACCTATACCTGCTACAAAACCTTACTTAATGAGCTGACCAATGATGGTGTTAAACCATCTAAGCATGATATAAATGTAGGTTTTGTTAACAGTCTCCCTAAGAAGTGGTTAAGCTTCTCACAAGGGTTAAGAAATGCCAATCACATTCAGACCCTTGACCTCTCTGAAATTTATGGGAGATTTGTCTATGTAGACAATCTAATCTCTAGGAGATACCCTGAGACCAAAAAGGCCCTGATAACTGCACCCATATCAACTTCCTTCTTTTCTAACAATGTTGTTCAGGAATTCCAAGAAACTCTGATGATGAAGTTGATGAAAGAACAAGTGAAGAATATTTAAATGATTTAAACATTGAATCTCATGAAATAGCACTTCTTGCAAATTCAAAACATTTGATGAGTGTGTAAATACTCATCATTTTTGTCCCATCTGAACTGCAAAAACATTTAAAAACACTCAGAAATGCTTCAAAATACAGAAAATATCCTTGGATTGTGTTTTTATATGTTACAAGTGCAAAAGGATTGAAAACAGATGAAAAACGAGCAAAGTTTGCATAATTGGCAGATTCAGTCCCTGAACTTTCAAAGAATGGCAAAAATAGTCCCTGGGCATTCAAAAATGGAAATTCACATCTATGGCCCGGGTACTATTCACACTTGGCAAGAAATACCCCTTTGATAACCTTGGAAAGTTGTCAACCCAGCCCCCAAAAAAAATCCAAATGTTACACAAATGGTCCTAGTTACTAAACCAAATAAACCAACACTTAAAAATAAACCCAATCCACACTTATTATAAACCTCAGCCCATTCACTTACCCAAGCCCAATCCACCCAAATACCCATAACTCGACTCCCTTAGTTAATCAGAAGGTTTGACCTTCGGTCAAACTTATCTTCTTCAATACCACCATCCCGCCATAAACCATACCACTACCACCCACCGTATCTTCCTGACACCACCCACCTCCTCCTATCCCACTCACCTAACAAACCAAAACGCATTCAATGCGTCTTCCTCCCCCCCAAGTTACCAGACCAAGTGGTGTTATCCACTCACATCAGTTTTTCCCGCCAAAAGTGAAACCAACGACTGGGATTGAGTCAAAGCTATCCAAGTGGTGGGATTTGCTCAAGAAGGAGAGAGGAAGCTTTTGGGTTTGCTATTTAAAGAGAAGAAGCAACACAGAAGAAAGTGTCACTAGTCTAGGACCATCAGTAGTATAGATTTAATTAATGCTTAGTTCCAGTCTTAATTTCATTTTCATTGTCAATTCATGTTAGTTTCAAGTCATTTTTCTTAAATCACTTTTGTATTGTACTAATTTTACCAAGTTAATGAATTTCATGTTCTCAAGTCTACTGCTAAATTCGAATCAAGTTTAGTGTTAATCAAATAGCTTATTATTTGTTTATATAAGCTTATATAAGCTAAATATAGCTTACTGTAAGCTTATCTTAGTTCAACTCTGTTCTAATATCAAAGAAATCAGAAAGTCAACAAAAGTCAATGAAGAACCAAATAAGCTATTTTGGTGAAAAAGCTATTCTGGGAAGCTTGTTGGGTTTCTAGCTTGTTGTTGACAAGCTAGGTGTGAGTTCTGATCATTTAGTTCATGTTCCATAAGTCTCTCAGTTGTAAGCTAATCTCTTAATTTTTGCATTATTTTCTAAGTACTGTAGAATAGCTTATTCATAGCTTATTAGTATAATTTCTTACTTATTAATAGTTTGTAATCTTATTTCATCAGTTTCAATATTATTTTATAGTTTTTGTTTCAATTTGATTAAAAACTTATAAAAAGCCATAAATAGACCTTATATAGTAACTGCTTATTAATAAGCTTATTTCAGTTTTTAATTATTAATTATCATATAAATAAGTTAGTTAAACTTAGTTCATTAAAGTTCTTAGCTTAAATCTGCATTTCCTAGTTTTAAATTGCTAAAGTTGATTTTAAAAGGGTGTTTGGCTAAAGCCTGTTTTAGGGTCAAAAAGCTCAGTACTGTTCATTTGCTTGTTGCCTAAGTTTGATTGAGCTTATAATAGGTTAGATAAGCTGTAGTTGCTAGGTTCTAAGTTGTTTTGAGCACCTTTGATGATTTGAGTGTACTAGTGCAAATTTTAGTACCAATACTGAGCTGATAAGCTCAGTATCAGCTGAGGCTTGTGTGGTGCAAGTTTTTGGCAACTTTGGGTGTAATTTAGTTGTTACAATAAGAATCCAGGAGTTGGTGTTGTTACATTGAGAATTGACAGAGTTAGGAGTCAAAAATTTGTTTCTGCTGATCAGTGTATACTGATCAAACCAACACCATTGGTCTGCTGTTTATCTGCTTATTCCCTTGACCTCAACTCTTGATTTTTGTTTTGCTTATTGCTTATAGTACTAGCTTTTAGTTTCTGAGTTTGAATTCCATTTCATAGCTTATTTCCTAGCTTAAATTTAATCTGCAAAAAAGCCCAAATTGCCCTGTTCTAAGTCTGCATCAGATTTGGTTTGACAAACCACCTGATCTAGTGCTCAATTGGAGTTCAATTGGCCTGTTAGAATTGGGGCTTTTTGTGTTTTTGTGTAGCCAGTAGTACTAGCAAGGTTTTGCCCCCATATTATTCCACTTATCAGCTTATTTAAGTGCTTAAAATCTGTCTGCAAGTAGGGTAGTTTGACTGTCATTTCTGACAAAATTGATTGTTGATCTAAACTGCTTATTGGCTTATCTATTGTGCTTATTTATGCTTAATTAGTTGTTTTATGTTTTATTAAGTTGGTTGAACTTGTTCTGAGCCTTTGGTAATTTTTAGAGCTTTTTAGCTTATTTTTGGGCTTATTCCCAAACTGCTTATTAGCCCAACTGCTTATTAGGGTTTAGATAACTTGTAATTTTATTTTTCCTAGACTTGGAATATTAATTTAGACTTAACTTGAATTTTTCAGATTTTTCTAAAGTCATTTACTATTTTTAAACCTTTTAATTAGTTTTAATAGTTTTTAATTCATAATAAAAAATATAAAACTCAGAAAAATATAAATCTTTTTTCTAAAATTTTCTTTTATTATTTAGGATTTAAGAAAAATAATTTTACACTTGTAGGATTAGTTTTCTAATATTTCAGTTTTTAGCCTGTTTTTAGATTTCCTTATTCGCGTTTTTAGTTTATTTAACTTGTGTTTTAATTTTCCTTTGTATATTTGTTTCTCATTATTTTAATTAGAATTAAAAAAGCAAAAATCCAAAATTCCATATCATCAGTCACTCTAATCCAAACTTTCAACGATTGCCCATTCACGCCTCGTTAGGAAACGACCCGGGTAATCACTTACCTGGTATCACACACACAAACGTGAGTTTTTGCAAGTATCCTTTTTCCTAAAGGGGTCATTTGTATTTATTCACGTGTATCCGTCTGCATAATATTTATATACACTATTTAGCATGGATCAAATTTTGGCGCCGCTGCCGGGGAGGTTGTGTTGCGACAATATTGTTTAAGTTTAAACGATTAGTGACTTGAGATCCTTCTTTTAGAAGTTTCCACTTTCATAAACCATATAAAATACAAAAATATTTTTTCTTTTCTTTTTATATATATATATATCATATAAAAATAAAAACCCAAAAACATTTTCCGTTTTATTGTAAAATAAAAGATAAAAGCAAAATTAATATAATATTCCTCAACTTGGGTATTATCATAATAAGTTCCCAAACCAAAGATAAAAACTTGCCTTTGTGTCGCTTGCGAATTCGGCTCACCTTTGATTGATAAACAAACTATAACGGAGGTTTAAGGATAGTTTGACATTAAATTGTCGAATTGAAAGAAGCGGGTTTTTAAGGAGCATTTATTGCCCACCTTTGCTTCTCCGCCACTCTGTGCGTTTTTCAGTCAGAGAGCTACCGTACGCTTGTTGATTTAAGGTTTAAGTTCCTTGTGTTTTGCTTCGATCTTCTTCGTGAAGTTACGTTTTTATCTTGTGAATATTTTTCCAAAAATTCCAAAAAAAAAAAGAAAAAAAAAATTTGAAAAACCAAAAACCCCAAAAATATTTTTCTTCATCCTCTAAAACCATTTGATTCTATCTTCTTAAACCTCATTACCATTTAATTCTCATGTCGTCACCCGACTATCACTGTTTTCACTGTAAAGGGCCAGTGGATGATGAACATCGTTGTTTCAAGTGTTTAAGTGAGCGGTATGAAAGAGATATTAGGAAAGGATTGTGCAATTGGTGCAAATCATTATTCAATCCAGTGGATGAGGAGCATCGTTGTAGTTTTTCCGGCTACCCTCCACAACCCCAGCCATCTTCACTCACTCAGCATAATTGTTTTATATGTGAAGATCCGTTGGGGGATGATTCACAGTGTAAACGATGTTTTTGCACTTATCAATCCCCCACAATTGATTATCCAGATTTTCACAACGATTTCAGTGCCCCTTCTCAGGATTCATTTTGGCAAGAGCCGTCTAATCAAAACTTCAATGATACATCATTTCAAAATATGCCAAATGATCCTTGTGAGCATTGTGGAGGTCCACACCCAAGTTTTGATTGTCAAGCAGGAAATACGTCTGTCTATGAACAAGATCCATGTAATCAAAACTTCGGGTATGACCAATATCCATATGATTCACCGAATCAGTCACAACAAATGTATTGTTGTGAGTACTGTGGTGGTCCACATTATGAATCCGATTGTCAAACGAGGACCCCACTTGTCTATGAGCATGTCCCTTGTAACAATTACGACTATTCTTGTCATGACCAACCTCCACAGTATCAAATGATTCAACCTCAGCCATCTCCTCTTGAAAAATCTTTTGAAAATGTATTCCAAAAACTCCAAAATGTGATGGATACACTTAATGATTTGGCTGTTAAAAATTCCCAAGAAGATCCTCATCAGAAAACCATTGGAGAGCTTCTAGCTGAAGAAGAACAAACAGCTAGAATGAGTTCCAAATATCGTCAACCTTTCATTTGCGATGACAATGATGAAGATTCTATGTGGGGAGTTTGCGAGAATTCATCAGCTGCAATTACACCTGTCCAGAAAAGGCAGGAAGACAAGACTATTGCAGAATTGCTAGCTGACGAGCAAATGAAAGCCATTTATGCTAGCAATATTGATGAGGAGGACGACGAGGAGAGTATTATTCCTTTGAGTGACATCATTTCTCAACTCCCTCAGTCTATTGCAATCCCATCATTCTTTCCAACTTTGGACCCCAAGGACTCTCTTATTATGGGGGATGAGCATATTAGCACTATTCCTGAAAAGGAATCGGACGAATTCATAAAGTCTAGTGCTGAGAACTTTATCCCAATCCCAAGTGAGTCCGAGGGTATTTCTGATAATATGTGTGATTTACCTCCTCTTGACATTTCACATGATCATGTTGAGATGTTTTCCAAATCTGACGATGATTGTACTTCAAGTGATGATTCTTTATCTTGTGAGGACATCGATTATGTTGAGGAATTACCTTCTGAGCTTGTCAGCTTAGAAGAAGAGAATGATGAAGAAATAATCAAAGACGAAACTCTTCGTGAAACATTATTAAATGTTAATCTTCTCATTTCTAAAATCGAGGCTTTCAATGAAAAATCCATTTCATCTCCTATCCCCATAAAGGATAGTGACCTGTTTTCCGATGACTCTATACCGGAATTTGAAGCCTTCCATTTTGATCATATGGGAGAGAAGACTAGTGGCAGAGCCACTTCTCATTCTCATATTTCTCTCCCCAAATATGAATCATTTGCCTTCGAGGAGTTCTCCGATGAACTCACTCATATCATATCTCCGCCGGAGTATGATAATTTCTACTTTGATCTTGACAAAGATTATCTTTATGTCCCGGAGGGAAATATTCTCAACACTGAGAATTTGCTTGATATCAAAATCCCATCCCTCCCGCCCAGAATATGTCTTGATCAGCCGAGCTTAAATGATGAGATTCATGATGTGGAAATCATGAATTCTCCTTTTGAGGATGAATATCTTGTCATGATTTTTATCATGACTTTCTTTCTTTTCTTCACCTACACGGTGACATCTCCTGTTCTTCACTCTTTTGGGAGCGAGGATACTATCTTTGACCCCGGCATTTCCATTTACCATTCTTTGTGAGCCGGGCATTTATCTCATCGGAGTGGAACTTTCATTAACTTCAATGTTTATCCAAACCACATTGAATGAAAGTCCGATGGAGATTGTTTCTTCCACTTGCTTCCCCATGAACCAATGAATGGGGGGTCGAGTCAAGCTAAGTGACTCGGTGAACAAAAAATATTAGCATACCATATGGGTTTTCACCCATATTTCTGTCTTCTTTCTCTTTTCTAACACCTAAGTGTGGGGGAGTTGCCCCTGCTGATATATATATATATATATATATATATATATATATATATATATATATATATATATATATATATATATATATATATAAATGATAATAATTGTTGTGTTTCCACTCTTGGCTAGTAGTATTACCTTTTTACGTTCTAAGTGTCGGCATAATAGCCGGTGCTTTGAATATTGAGGGCAATATTCAATTCTAAGTGTGGGGGGGTATTCTCTCGAATTTTGTCACATTGTACTTTCTAGTGCCCTAATACCCCAGTTTTGACCAAAATTTTAATTTTTTTTTTTCATTTGGTGGAAGTGCTTTGCACTAACACAACAAATGGTTATCAGTCCACCATGTCTAACCCACATAAGGACTGGCTAATCCGAGAGCAAACGGCTCTAGGTAAAGATATCTCAAATCCGTTTATGGCTGACAATTTGCCAAAAATTGTATGGTATTCAACTCGCCATATCTTTGATAGTGAAGAGTTGGCTAGTCCAGAAGCAAACGGCTTTTGGTAAAGACAAATCAAATCCATTGACAGCTGATGGTTTGCTCAAAATCATTTGGTTATTAATGTACCAAAGTATCATACTAAAACATTGGCTACTCCAGAAGTAATGGCTTTTGGTAAAGAGACGTAAAATCCATTAAATTTTCAAAAAGTATTGCTAGGGACTAGCAATAGTTTAGTGTGGGGGATTGATGAGTGTGTAAATACTCATCATTTTTGTCCCATCTGAACTGCAAAAACATTTAAAAACACTCAGAAATGCTTCAAAATACAGAAAATATCCTTGGATTGTGTTTTTATATGTTACAAGTGCAAAAGGATTGAAAACAGATGAAAAACGAGCAAAGTTTGCATAATTGGCAGATTCAGTCCCTGAACTTTCAAAGAATGGCAAAAATAGTCCCTGGGCATTCAAAAATGGAAATTCACATCTATGGCCCGGGTACTATTCACACTTGGCAAGAAATACCCCTTTGATAACCTTGGAAAGTTGTCAACCCAGCCCCCAAAAAAAATCCAAATGTTACACAAATGGTCCTAGTTACTAAACCAAATAAACCAACACTTAAAAATAAACCCAATCCACACTTATTATAAACCCCAGCCCATTCACTTACCCAAGCCCAATCCACCCAAATACCCATAACCCGACTCCCTTAGTTAATCAGAAGGTTTGACCTTCGGTCAAACTTATCTTCTTCAATACCACCATCCCGCCATAAACCATACCACTACCACCCACCGTATCTTCCTGACACCACCCACCTCCTCCTATCCCACTCACCTAACAAACCAAAACGCATTCAATGCGTCTTCCTCCCCCCCAAGTTACCAGACCAAGTGGTGTTATCCACTCACATCAGTTTTTCCCGCCAAAAGTGAAACCAACGACTGGGATTGAGTCAAAGCTATCCAAGTGGTGGGATTTGCTCAAGAAGGAGAGAGGAAGCTTTTGGGTTTGCTATTTAAAGAGAAGAAGCAACACAGAAGAAAGTGTCACTAGTCTAGGACCATCAGTAGTATAGATTTAATTAATGCTTAGTTCCAGTCTTAATTTCATTTTCATTGTCAATTCATGTTAGTTTCAAGTCATTTTTCTTAAATCACTTCTGTATTGTACAAATTTTACCAAGTTAATGAATTTCATGTTCTCAAGTCTACTGCTAAATTCGAATCAAGTTTAGTGTTAATCAAATAGCTTATTATCTGTTTATATAAGCTTATATAAGCTAAATATAGCTTACTGTGAGCTTATCTTAGTTCAACTCTGTTCTAATATCAAAGAAATCAGAAAGTCAACAAAAGTCAATGAAGAACCAAATAAGCTATTTTGGTGAAAAAGCTATTCTGGGAAGCTTGTTGGGTTTCTAGCTTGTTGTTGACAAGCTAGGTGTGAGTTCTTATCATTTAGTTCATGTTCCATAAGTCTCTCAGTTGTAAGCTAATCTCTTAATTTTTGCATTATTTTCTAAGTACTGTAGAATAGCTTATTCATAGCTTATTAGTATAATTTCTTACTTATTAATAGTTTGTAATCTTATTTCATCAGTTTCAATATTATTTTATAGTTTTTGTTTCAATTTGCTTAAAAACTTATAAAAAGCCATAAATAGACCTTATATAGTAACTGCTTATTAATAAGCTTATTTCAGTTTTTAATTATTAATTATCATATAAATAAGTTAGTTAAACTTAGTTCATTAAAGTTCTTAGCTTAAATCTGCATTTCCTAGTTTTAAATTGCTAAAGTTGATTTTAAAAGGGTGTTTGGCTAAAGCCTGTTTTAGGGTCAAAAAGCTCAGTACTGTTCATTTGCTTGTTGCCTAAGTTTGATTGAGCTTATAATAGGTTAGATAAGCTGTAGTTGCTAGGTTCTAAGTTGTTTTGAGCACCTTTGATGATTTGAGTGTACTAGTGCAAATTTTAGTACCAATACTGAGCTGATAAGCTCAGTATCAGCTGAGGCTTGTGTGGTGCAAGTTTTTGGCAACTTTGGGTGTAATTTAGTTGTTACAATAAGAATCCAGGAGTCGGTGTTGTTACATTGAGAATTGATAGAGTTAGGAGTTAAAAATTTGTTTCTGCTGATCAGTGTATACTGATCAGACCAACACCATTGGTCTGCTGTTTATCTGCTTATTCCCTTGACCTCAACTCTTGATTTTTGGTTTGCTTATTGCTTATAGTACTAGCTTTTAGTTTCTGAGTTTGAATTCCATTTCTTAGCTTATTTCCTAGGTTAAATTTAATCTACAAAAAAGCCCAAATTGCCCTGTTCTAAGTCTGCATCAGATTTGGTTTGACAAACCACCTGATCTAGTGCTCAATTGGAGTTCAATTGGCCTGTTAGAATTGGGGCTTTTTGTGTTTTTGTGTAGCCAGTAGTACTAGCAAGGTTTTGCCCCCATATTATTCCACTAATCAGCTTATTTAAGTGCTTAAAATCTGTCTGCAAGTAGGGTAGTTTGACTGTCATTTCTGACAAAATTGATTGTTGATCTAAACTGCTTATTGGCTTATCTATTGTGCTTATTTATGCTTAATTAGTTGTTTTATGTTTTATTAAGTTGGTTGAACTTGTTCTGAGCCTTTGGTAATTTTTAGAGCTTTTTAGCTTATTTTTGGGCTTATTCCCAAACTGCTTATTAGCCCAAATGCTTATTAGGGTTTAGATAACTTTTAATTTTATTTTTCCTAGACTTGGAATATTAATTTAGATTTAACTTGAATTTTTCAGATTTTTCTAAAGTCATTTACTATTTTTAAACCTTTTAATTAGTTTTAATAGTTTTTAATTCATAATAAAAAATATAAAACTCAGAAAAACATAAATCTTTTTTCTAAAATTTTCTTTTATTATTTAGGATTTAAGAAAAATAATTTTACACTTGTAGGATTAGTTTTCTAATATTTCAGTTTTTAGCCCGTTTTTAGATTTCCTGATTCGCGTTTTTAGTTTATTTAACTTGTGTTTTAATTTTCCTTTGTATATTTGTTTCTCATTATTTTAATTAGAATTAAAAAAGCAAAAATCCAAAATTCCATATCATCAGTCACTCTAATCCAAACTTTCAACGATTTCCCATTCACGCCTCGTTGGGAAACGACCCGGGTAATCACTTACCTGGTATCACACACACAAACGTGAGTTTTTGCAAGTATCCTTTTTCCTAAAGGGGTCATTTGTATTTATTCACGTGTATCCGTCTGCATAATATTTATATACACTATTTAGCATGGATAGGCACTTCTTGCAAATTCAAAACATTTTATCAAAAGAAATAACTCAATTTTTTTCTCGAACAAAAGCCACTGAAAGCACTGAATGTTTTAAATGTGGTAAAAAGGGTCATTTTGCGAAATATTGTTTTTCTAAAACCACCTTAGAACCCTTATACAAAGCCTTAGGGTTAAACTTCTCTTCAGGAACTAGCAAGTTTCAACCAAAATTTCTTCACTCTGCTCAACACTTTCAAAGTAAACAAACTGAGCAAAAGACTCCAAAAGACTTTGTGAAGCCAAATACAAAAAGATCAAAGCAAAACTTGCACTGCTTGAGGCTACTCTCTCAACCAACAAAACATTTTCAAACCAAACACAAAGGTCTAGTTGTTGAAACATATGACTGGGATGAGGAAGAAGTCTCTTCTGAAGATGAGATGGTTCAGGTCAGTGCCTTGATGGCTTTGTCAAAGGATGAATAGCTGACTATTGGAAAGAGTCATGCAAGAAATGGGGGATAGGTCAACATCACTATAAGGAAGGTAAACATTTTACTATCTATGGATGATGATTCAGATTAGCAATCTTATTTGAGCTATATAAATGTTGATCTTAAGTTTGTTGAAGAGCAAAAACTTAACTTGTTTTCAAAATACAATAAACTTGTCATTGAGTTAAATAAGTGTAGAGATGAATTAGTAATGCTTAAACAAGCCAAATTAGAAGTAGTTACACTTCAAATTCAAAACATTGAAATCATTAAGCAAAATCATGCTCTTCAAGAACAACTTAAGGAAGAAAAACGTATTAATGAAACATGGATAAATAGCTCACATAAGGCTAGTCAGTGCATAAATGATCAAATGCCTAGTCAGAAAAAGAAAATCTTGGGTGGCAACAATCTCACTAAAATATCTTCCAAAAGGATCAAAATAAGAATGCATTCATCCCTGCTAGTCTTGGATATGATCATGAAATGATCCCAAAAGAAAATGAGTAGGTTGAAAGAGTCAATCCTGATAGCAAATTGTCATATTTCAAAACTGGCAAAATTTTGACTCCTGAAATTCAGGCTGTCAATGAGAGTCTTGGACTCACTGAATTACCCACTGACTCTGAGCCATTCAAAGACTCTGAATCAGAACCTTATACACCCTTACCTCCCCTGAAAACCCTTCAGGGAGCTTCACCAAGCTCAGAGGTCAAACCCCTGACTTACTCTCAACACTCTCCAAGGGAGAGACCTGGTCTAGGCAGGACTAAGAGCAGGAAGCCTGACTCATAAAATTCAGCAAGTAAAACTGATTCTATTCCTACTGAACAACTCACTCCTTCAGTTCCTACTGGAAGAAAGAATTATGAGCATGAGTCAAAACTGAATGAGTTAACTGAATTGGTTAAAATGTTAAGTGAGAAAGTTAACTCATCTCAAAAGGTTCAGGAACCTAATCCAAAAATCTCACAATTTGAATCATCAAAACTCATAAAAAAAAAACCTCTACAAAAACCAAAACCGAAGTGTGAACTATGTAACTACACAAATCATTCCACTGATTATTGTTATAGAATACTATTCTGTATGATCTGTTAGGGAACTGATCATAGAACCTCTAATCACGCTTCACACACAGCCTCACTAAATGCCATTGCAAACTACAAGGCCCAAGCCTATAAGTGTGCATCTTCATCTATGCAAATTCAAAAACCTAAGGCAAAGCCTTTCCCACCATGCCCTCACTGTAGTTTAAATGACCATCGTCCTAATGACTGTCTTATGTATCTGTTGATATAAATAATGCCTAAAAACGTTATTAACATCTTTCGATATCTCTACGTTTTGATAATCACAAAATGTAAAATCATTAAACAAAAGATTATGACGTAAACAAGTATTTAGTTGTAAATATTCGATTCTACAACTTAATCACTTAAGGTATGAATAAACAAATGACTAAGGCATTATATGATCAAAGGAACATTTTCTTAATCACTAGATTTTTTATAAAATGTTACAAACATTTTATATCTTTTAGAAAATCATTTTTGGTATTAAATAAATATGTTTAATCTATTATAAATATATAAATTCAAATTTTCAACCAAAAATGGCAAAAATGTTCCAGAAAAACCTTCCCCACAAAAAGACAAAGCTGGGCAACGGATACATTGGGCGGCCCCCTTAATTAACTAGGCGGCCCCCTTAATTATTAAGGGGACCGGCCACACTCCACGCCCCTTAATTCTGTCACAGTCCAAAATGTCGCAGAGGAAAAATAACCGGGGCATGACGTTCATAGCACAAAGTCAAGAATATAAAGAACGACCTCTATATGAGTCGTTTTAAAAAGATACATTCGATTTAGTAAATGAGTTTCAACAAAACCAAGTTTTAAAGTTACATGTAACACCCCAACCTGACCTTGGTTAAGATGTCACATTATGGTGTCTAATCAGAACATACAATATAACGCAAGTGGAAGTCTTTCATCAATAAAGTTAAGTCAAGAACATCATGACTTATAAATTATAAGTTCCAAAAGACTTAACAATGAAATACAAAGGAAATAAATATCCAAAAATAAGTCCAACATAGTTCCAAAAGAATGGGGAATCTAATAAGGTAGGTCTTCTACTCCTACTCTCACTCTCTTGCCCCGCATCCCGCTTATTACCTGCCGCATGGAAAAGAAAACGCGGCTGAGCATAAAACGCTCAGTGAACAGATATATAAACAAAGCAGAAACGATAATAAGCATAGTCAACTGAATATGAATCAAATGGCACACAAGCATACACATCAAGGTAAGAATAGCTCTAGAGTCAAAGAAATAAACGTCAACGAACACGTCCAAACGAGCCACTCGAACGGACCAAAGATACCTAACAGATAGCCACGAGCCTGTCTAAACGAGCCACTCAAATAGACCACATATCACATATACCTATCATATCTAAAGTGTACGGAGAGGGGAAACCTCTAAGTACCAAATAGTGAGTGGGGTATAGGGCACATACAGCCAGTCACCAAACAAATAATATCACATATCATATAAGCCTAGGATGCATCCATACGCCCCCTGCAAAACAAAATACATATGCAAGTATTAGACTGTACACATGTATACATAATGGCCAGAGTGCGCAAATAATCATATCATAACAGAAGGGGACGCCGTGGATCAATCACACCTCCGCAGAAAGTGTCATGCCATCGGTGCCTCAATGACATGGCCATGGTACCTCCATGGCTAGTTAGCTCGGGCAACAAACATAACAAAGCACATCATATCATATCATCATATCAGAGGAAATCATAGCAAAGGCATGTATCACTGAATCATAACAGATGATCATATAACTGAGATCATATCAAAGCTCATATCAAAAGAATCATATCAATGGATCATAGCAAAGGAATCAAATCAAATGAATCAGAGTCAAGGATCAAAGGTCATGAGAAAATACACCCTTACTGAGAAATGGTAGAATATCTGTACCTTATGCAATTCAATCAACCAAAATCGAAAGCACCGAAAATAGGGAATCACTCCTTCTTCACCGAACCTATGCAATTAATGATCACGTATCACTAATAAGCTCGTTTTACAAGTTTACCACTTAAAGTTATTAAGGTTTCCCATTTATGGTTTCTTTCTATTTTTAGTAACTTTCCATTTTTAGAAACTTTCTATTTTTAGTAACTTTCTATCTTTAGAAACTTTTTATTTTTAGTAACTTTCCATATTTAGTAAGTTTCCCCGATTAATCATTTTTAAGGTTAAAATGACAAGTAAAGTTAAAGGCTTAATATGACCAATTTCATAGTATAGGGTTTAATATGTAACTTTAGTGAAGTTTAAAGTTAAACATGTAATTTATTAAAGTTTAAGGTTTATATCGTAACTTAATTTCATAACGACTAATGAGTGTGTAAATACTCATCATTTTACACCCATTAAAGACACAAAAATGACTAAAAACACCCAAATAGATCAAATATATTGCAAATATTCGTGGTTTGTGTTTTTATGTGTTTCAGGTACAAAAGGATTGAAAACAAGGCAAAAACGGACAAAACCGAGCACAAGATTGGAAAAGCGTGAAAAGCCGAGGCCGGGGAAGAAATGTACCAAAGTGGATCATAATTACGCTCAACTTATCAAGATTGGTCCTTGGGAGTATTTTTGCAAAATGACAAGTTGGCCCCTGGATTTTTAGAATTTGGCAACATTGATCCCTAAAACTTAAAACTAATCCTAACCTAAACCAAATAATCCCACTATCCTTTTAATCCCAATAATCCAACCCATCCCTTAACCACCTCAGCCCAACAAAAATCAAAAGCCCAATCTAAAGAAATAACCCACCCCGTCTTATTTTTGGTTAAATACTAGGGTCAACAATACCAGTCAACCTTCTTCTTATACCAACAGCCCGCCAAAACCACCACCAATTCCCCATGCCTTATCCCTGACAATCCACCATCCCACCATGCTTTATTCTCCGCTACACTCATTCCCCCTCCTCCAATAAGAAGCCTTCACAAGTACTACCTCCCCCACTTGCACTGTAATAGCTGTAAATCCCATTTCCCCATTTTCCCGCCAAAAATACATTGAACGGCTAGGATGAATTGAAGGCAATTAAATGGGTGGGATTTGATCAGGAGTGAGGAGAGAAGCTTTTTGGATGTATATTTAATGGAATGAAGACACATAGAAGAGACCAGTAGCTAATGTAGATTAGGAATAGTGTAATTCAGCTTTTATTAATCAAATTTAGACAAGTCTTGTTGTTTAAGCTTAATTTCAATCTGCTGTAACTTCAATTTCAGTTCCAAAGCTTTGTACCATTTGAGTTATAATCCGAGTTAACTGCTAATCCAGTACTTTTAATTTATTGTTGTTTCAAGTTTAAAAGTTTCTCTTTCCAGTTTAAATAAGCTAACATAAGCCTGTGACAGCTTATTGTTAGTTTATTGTTGCTTAATTCAGTCTCAATTTCAAAATAGTTTAAAAAGTCAACGAAAGTCAACTTAACTTATTATGCTTATTGCCATGCTTCTTTTCAGTTTATTGTCACTTGTTTAGGCTTAATGTAGTTAGTGTTACATGTGTTTTCCAAAATTCAAGCTTAATTTGGCCTGCATTAGCTTTTAGAACCAAACAGCCCCTATAAAGGACTGTTTGGCTTTAGTGTGAAAACGGGTAAAAATAAGCCAGCACTGTTCATGTGCCATTCCCCCAACTTTGATTAGCTTTATTTACTTCATTTAAGCTGATATCTAGGAATTTAAAGCTTATTTAAGTAATATTGTAGTATTCAGTTGATTTTCTAGATTTTCAAGGTTCATAAGCCACCTCAGTAGCTTATTTTGGTTAATAAGTCATATAGCCTTTTCTATTGCAATTATTGTGTTCTAACATGTCATTGAAGGTGCCTTTTCAAGTTTGGTAATCACTCATTATGCTCAAAAGATCTTTGGTCCATTGCTGCACAGAACAGTCCATACAGCAGTCTGCATTGTCTTTCCCAGGTTCCTCACAAGCTCTCAATAAGCTCTAAATTGCTTGGTTGCTGACTTACATGCTCTTTGGTACTAGATATTTATATGATTGAGTTTTAAGTAGGATAATTTAATGTTTAAAAGCTCTTCTATAAGCTCAAAGTGGGCCTAATTAACTGATGTCTGCTATGCAGCCCACCTCAGTCCCAAGCTTCCCATAAGCTCAAGAGCTTTTTAGCCTTGTTTTTGGTATTTTTGCACCTAATATAGTTCATTAGTCAGTAGTGATTTAGTGTTTTAAACCTTGGGTCAAAAATTGCAAAAATCAGTCCAAATCAAGTAGATCAGTATGCATTTTTGATTTTTTCCAATTTGCAGCAGTTTTCTTTTATTTATCATTTCTTAAATATAAGTTGTTATAAGCTAAGATTTTGCACATTTAGACTTGGCTAGCTTGTCTATCTATCTATATTTTTTTTGGAATTTTAGGATTTTATTTGAATAGCTTTTTAAGGGCTTGAAAACAACCTTTTTGCCCTGTGCATAAGTGAATCAGCAGACCCTAGTGTGTTGTTCGCTTATTGTAAGGTCTTAAGTGCTTATTTTGTGAGTTTTTAGATAGATTGTTTATTGTTCTTTGATAGTCTTCATAATCAGACCTTATTTCAACTTCTTGAAGCTTTGAAATAAGCTAAAAGTTATCTATTCAAAGCAAGCATACACTGAGTAATCAGTGTATACTTGTTCGAATAGCTCATTTCCAGCTCATTTTTAAGCAGTAAATAAGTTGAAATTGGTTTGATTTTAAGTTCTATGTAATCCTTGCTAGGTCAGTTTTAAGTGGTATGAGCTTTTGTGGTCTGTAGTGATCATTTAAGGTCTTATTAGTAAGCCAAAAGTAGCCTTGTGGACCGAGTTTCCATTAGAATCAGCCCTTTTTAGCTTATTGAGTTTTCTGAGCTTAATTGCTTATCTTGTGGCTTATTTTGTTTTCCCTATTTCATTTTTAGCATATTGTTAGTCCTTAGCTTATTTCAATTTCCCTTGTAGCTTAAAATCAGCTTATAGCTTATTCCTAGTTTCATTTTAACTTAATAACTAGACTGTTGCTTATTTAGCTTATTTCTGGCTTATTTTTGAGTTTTAAAAATATTCTCTTTTCAAAAGTTAAATATTTTTTATAAGTTTTAAAAAAGAAAAATACCAAAATAATAAAATAAAATAAAATAATTCAATCAAGTCTTTTATAAGTGGCCACCTTATTCTACCTTTTTCTGTGCTTATTTTAAGTTTTCAAAAATATTGTCTTTTATAAAAAGTGCTTATAATTAAGTACTTTATCAGTTTCGAAAAGCAAAAATCCAAAATCTCTTGGTTTTCACTATTCACGACATGTTTCCACGAATCGAGAACACAAATTCCATTCAAACCTTCGTTGGGGATAACGACCCGGGTTACACATACTTCACTTGTGTTTCCTTGGAAATAAATTTACACATTGATTCCTGCGAATCAACGACCAATTTAAGATTTAATCGATTTAATGCACATATTAGACATATTTCCGACTTAATTTAAGCCCGAGATAAACACATTCCATGAACTTGTGACTTACATAAAACTTTATTATAACAAGGTTCTTCTTCATTCTTTTGTATAAAAGTTACAATATTATATGTGTTTATATATGAACTTTTATGATGCTACAATACACACATGCATGCACCCCCATGAATATATGATGAGTCTAAAATTAATGGTACCACTACACATATACACACGCTAGTATTCTATCACCACTGACACACACAAACACACTACTTTTACATGGGTGAGGTTATACAAGTGATGCGTGCCCCCCCCCCCCCCAACTCTTGTTATACAAGCCCCTTCTACTATTATAGGTACTTTGTGTCTTTTTTTTAATGTTGCTTTCTCCTTCTTGTCGGGCTCTAGACACAGAAAACAAAGACCACAATTAATTATTTACTGTACGCATGTCCTTTATTTATAATAAATACGCATATGTCTACAAAATGTTTATTCTTTACCAACACATAAAGTAATGTTTATTTTGTATGTAATGTTTATTTTTTTGTGTAATATTTTTTTGTGTAATGTTTATTTTGTGTAATGTTTTTTTGTACACGTTAACGTTAACACATTAAATAACTAAAATGTATTCGTCTGACGTGTTTCTATTTAATTAACACATTAAACAATAACACGTTAACGTTAACACATTAAACAACTACAAAAACAACTGTTATTTTTTTTAGAAAAATAATTTTTTTTTTTTGAAATTTTTTTTTCCATTATATTTTTCTGAAATAATTTTTTTAGAAAAATAATTTTTTTATTTCGAAATTAAATTTTTTTTCCATTTATTTTTTCTGAAATAATTTTTTTTAGAATTTTTTTTATTTCGAAATTAAATTTTTTTTCCATTTATTTTTTCTGAAATAATTTTTTTTAGAATTTTTTTTTATTTTTTTTAGAAAAATAAATTTTTTTAATTTCGAAATTAAATTTTTTTTTCCATTTATTTTTTCTAAAATAATTTTTTTTAGAAAAATAATTTTTTAGAAAAATAATTTTTTTATAACTTTTACAACCAATTTTTTTTATTTTTTATATTTTTACAACTTTTTTTTTAACGTCCCATAAAAAAGATAAGTACAAAACAAAAATTAAATGCTTTGGGTACCACTAATCTTTTTTATACTTTTACACTTTGGTGTAGCATACAAAAAAAAAAAAAAAAAAAAAAAAAAAGACGCGTGGGTTTTAAAGGGTTTTAAAGGAGTGGATGCCAATTGATGCTGCCACTTTGCTGTACCACAAAACAGATGGGACACAATTGCAGAAGCCCCCTACTTTGACCATAGGGGGCTTGTATAGTATGACCCCTTTTATGTGTACTTCATGAAGGAACAAGACCACACATAGACTATTTTAAATCCCAAAAACAGTGAACACATGTGACCCAATACAAACCCATATTCAACCCTTTTCCTTCCTTTTTGTTTTCAGTCCTAGACCACTTATAACAGCCATAGAAATCACATGAATTAGCAATCAACAGACCCTAATTAGACCACATGAAATAACACCCAATCACACTTTTGGATTAATATGACGCCCCAAGTTTAACACATCTAGACTTCATTGTTTCCAGCCCACGACACCCCTTTTAACATACACAAAGTCACACCTCTTGCACCCATATCACAATCCATTCGACACCCCAATCACACACCTAAATTACTCATCAGCCACCTGGTAATTATCAGACCAGCCTCCCTAATACGTACATAAAATCACACTTTTGTACCCCCATACGACCTGCCCAAAACAAACATTTGATGCAATGACCAGTAACCTAACAGTGTTCGAACAACTCACCCTTTTTCCCCAACATTTGACCCTTGTTTTTGTCCCACCATTTACGCCACACACACTCTATTTTCCCCATGTTTTAAACGTCCCATTAGCACCCATTTTGAACCCAAACAAACCCTAGTTTTCCAGCCCTATCAACACATCTATTTACTATCACACGACACACACAAGACCTTTGCATACCCAGACCGGAACCTATTATTCACAGCATACACACGACCAACAAGCCCATAAATACACACTCAAAACCCACCCCTTCGACACTCACACAACACACCATATCGACCCATAACTCACACGCATAGGACTCCTTCAACTTACTCCATTCGACACACTCATTTCATACATGCACACGTTCAATTTTCTCCCCTTTACTCGCACCACAACCAACTGATTTTTATAGCTTATTATACGTGTTGATCCAAGCTAACCATAGTGCTAGACAACGCGCCACTTAAAACACATAATCACGACACCAACATATATATATAAGGCATTTTTACTTGTTAACCCATACGACCCATAACTTATTAATATTCCCATCTTAATGACCAGTGATGTGATTTTACATTTTCAGGTTCTGATGTTGTACTAAACCATATATATAGACCTATATATTTCATGTTACAAACGACTAGAACTTATTATTTTATGTGTTCCTTATTACCCTTTATTTTGTTAATAATATGGATCAATTCAAGAGCTTGTTTTTAAGTTATACATTCTGTTTCCAAGTGTCCATGTCGAGATGAAAAATGAGGACAAAAAGAGTGATACCTTAAAACTGAATAGGCGACTGGAAAAGAGAACAAAAGACCCAAAACACAACCTTGCCCAAGTCAAAAAAACCACCACCTTTGAATCTGCTATAAACCCACGATCAAACACCTTTGTGTGCTCCTCTTGTACCACTTTTACACGACAGAAAGAAAAGAAGGAAACAATGTTGTCTCTTATTTTATTTCTACTGTTTCTGTATTTTGTTTGTTGTGAATTTGGTTGAAGCAAAATGAGGAGGGGAAGGGGAGATATAGAAGAAAGAGTGCCGAATCAAGGGGAATAGATAGGACCAATTCACCTTTCAAAATAATTTAAAATGCATTCTAGATTTTTCTTAGACCAAAAGTTGTGCATGAAAATTTTAATTCTTTTGAACCTAGGATACGTGTGATATATGTACGAGTTTTATAGGATTTATTTTATGGCTTGTATAATGTATAATTCTCATGTAGTAACTTGTTCTTACTTAGGTTCGGTTCAAGGTTCAAATTAATGCGTATTTTAGAATTTACGTTATCAGGTTATTATATTACACATCTCAAATGGAAATAGTTTAAAGTTCACAACAAATGCCAAAACATTGGTAAAACTCTTCATGATGATACGACTGCAAGATGAGACTCTATAGTTAATGCTCCAATGCACCGCATGCAACAACGTCTACAGACCTGAGAAATACATGTTAACAATGTCAACAATAATGTTGGTGAGTTTATAGGTTTAAATGTCAAGTCAAAGTGCGAACCACAAGATTAAGGAGAATTCTCACGGAAATCAAGCTAAAATGCCAATGTTTGATGAAGAGCACCTTTTTAGTAGTTCTATACGGCGTATGACACTCTATGCTATACGTTGTGTGCCTTCTCATTAATATTTATTCAATAATGCAGATGGATACGCCGTATGACATCCCAAGTCATACGGCGTGTGAGCTCTCGTTAAACATTTATTTGCCAAGACTGAAGACCTATATGCCGTATCCAACATCCACCAATACGTCATATAAGAAGAATTCTAGAAGATCCGATTGAGCATTTTAATGAAGATACGACGTATCACCCTATAAGGGCATACGCCGTATCCTTGGACGGCCCAAACTCTAATTGAGGCCTAAAAATACAACCCTATTCTACACATTTGAGGAGTTTTGGATTTTGGAAGAGTTGCAAGGTTTTGAAGTTCCAAAAGGTTTAGGAGACTATAGAAGACACCAAGAGTGAAGGTTTAACATATCATAAACCTTAGATTATCTAGTTTTTCATTATAATTTCGATTATTATGTCTACTATGAATAATATTTGTTTATTTTTTGTTTTTGAAGGCTAAGCCTTTTATGCTTGTCTTGTTATGAACCTTATTTATTTAATGATTAAAGTTCTTTAGTTTATTTTATGTGTGTTTTGGATGATTTTTGTACTGTTATAAACTTACATCTTTGTGTTCTACCAAAGTAACTTGCGGTCTCACGTCGGCTGGTGTACAAACCGGGTGATCGGCACATAATGGGATTCATTATTATCACCTTGGCAAGTGGTTTTAGTGGTGAGGTAGGACCTAGTAGGCGCTCACCTTGTTTAAAGTGGTAGAGCTATAAGGTTTAAGATTTAGTAGTGATAGTGGAGCTATTGGACCAGACCATACGCTTTCTCTTTTGTCAAAGAAAACTATGTGACTTGGCAAACCACACAAAAACGTATGTTACATATGTGGAAACCGTAGAGGGGGGTGAATACGTTTCCATTTAAAACTTAAAACTTTTGTATCAAACTCCCGATTAAGTGTGATGTGATATGAAAAGTGTCAACTATGATCATATAACATCAAGAGATGAATATAGTAAACTACAACATATACACAATCAAACCACGACACATAGATAATCAACATAACATAAGCAACTAGCCACACAAGCAAAAACGCAATGCAAATATAAAGCGATAAAGAATGAAATGAAAGTAAAGAGATAAGTAAGAAGGCGCAAACCGGACACGGTGATTTATAGTGGTTCGGTCACGAAGCTCCTCTTCGCCCTACTCCACTCCCCGAGTACCCAACTCGAGAGTTACTTCACTAATCAACAAACTCCCTTCAGGCGGAGAAAACCGTACACGTCGCTTAACTTGTTTTCCGACACTAAGCTAGATGTCGAGTGCTAATCTTAGCTAGCACCAATCTACCACGATCTACACCTTACACGTCGCTTATCCTATTTCCGACACTAAGCTAGATGTCGAGTGCTAATCTTAGCTAGCACCAATCTACCACGATCTACCCGATCTACCCTTGATCCACATGATCAATCACACAAGCCCAATGGCTTCAAGAGATCTTCACTATCTCTTAAGATCACAATGATCTTGACTCACTCTCTCACAAAAGAAAAATAATCTTGATGTATGCTATGATACAATCAAGAGTGTAACCAATGTTACAAGACCTAACAACTACAACTCTTGTATCTTCTTGGATACTTTGAGTCCTTCTCTTGCAAATGAAGAGGAATGATAACACTTTGTATCTACTTGGATACTTGTGTTATTCTCTTGCTAATCAAGAGGGATGACAACACTTTGTATCTACTTGGATACTTTGTGTTCTTCTCTTGCTAATCAAGAGGGATGACAACACCTTGTATCTACTTGGATACTTTGTGTTCTTCTCTTGCTAATCAAGAGGAATGAAGAGGATCACTTGAATGGAGGATTGGATCACTCTTAAACAAACTAAGACTCTCCAAATGATCAAAGAAAGTCATCTAAGTGAGGAGGGATTAGACCAGAGAAAAAGGACTGGAAAAATCAAGTTGGAAGTGTGGAATGGTCCACTATTTATAGGCAAGGGAAAATCTGACCGTTACAGACCCACGGCTCCACTAAATACCCGACGGCTCTACTAAATTTAGTGGAGCCGCCCCTATTTAAAGGAACCGTGGACGCTCCTTCGTTTGTCTTTAGTGGGGAAGGTTTATTTGGGGATGTTAGGAGCTGTTTTGGGGGGAAATTTGACTGTTGGGATTTTCAAACATATTTTCCAAAATAAAACAGTTCTTTTTAATTCAAAAATAATTTGTGAAATATATTTTTGAAAGAATGTTTTGTCACATTAAAAATGTGAAGTTTAGAAAAATAAAATCCTTTGATCATTTGTCAAGTAGTAGATTTGTTTGTCCATACCTTGAGTGATTTATGTCGGGATGGAAATCTACGACTTCGTTGAAGCATACTTGAGACGTCGGGAGGTGTTGATGTAAGTATGCATTGATGTTTTGTTTTTACAAGTAACTTGCACATTTTACGTTATGTATTACAAGTTACATGTTTGTCATTATTAAAACCGAAGAAACCGTTTAGTTTAAATATCGTAATATTTGCACTAACAATCTCCCCCTTTTTGATAATGACAAATATGTAAACCGTAACACATAGTAAAATGTAAAAGTTACCTGTTTACACTCCCCTTCTCCCCCTTTTGTCGAATCAAAAAGGTAGTTGTCTTGAGCGCTCCCTACTCCCCCTTATTGAACTACATTCCTTTCTCCCCAGAAAGGCGAGTTTGCATCATCCTAGTGAAGCCTTCTATCACCACTTGTGAAGACGACTCCATGTTATTTATTCAAATACTCCCGAGCTCCCCCTAGCTCAATGCTCCCCTATGGTGACTTAATCCCCTTGTTTATTTACCTTAGTATCTAGCGGATCCATGGATCAAATTCTTACAAAGGCTTTTCCTACATCAAGGGTTAGCTTCGTGCAACATAATATATAACAGTATAGGAGCATATAGGGATAGAATACACATAGCAAGACATGCAAGGGTTAAACTATGTTAACACGTAAGTGTCACAACCCGACCGAAAACCTAAGGTGTAATTGTTCACTCAATCACACTAATCAAGAACGAGATTCGTTCATTGACTGACGCACTAAATGACTTTTTCCAAGTTGTCATTGGGAAGGAAAGTTCTAACAAACCTTTTGAACAACATAATCATCTACCTAAGATGATTGATGTTAAGGATAGTTTGTTGATAAGACATACTCTAAATGATTACTATTATGACAAGTCGTGCCATAAAGTAGACTCGATAGAGGTTATACCTAAATGATTCCATAAGGTGGAAGAGTGTTGGTTGTGGTGACAACAGGACATCTTGGGTTATGTTGTTGTAGGGGATAAATAATGGATGACCCATTAGTGGTTGTGGTTATGGTGATAAGGATGATGTGTTAGTGCCAAGTCCAGAGAGGTTTGATGGTGATAGGGTTAGTGTGATAGCTAAAGGTTGTGGTGGACTTGGTGGAGGTAAGGGTGTAGGAATCCTAAAAGTGGAGGATGATGATGATGTGGTTGGAGATGTTGGTTTTGCCCTTTGAGGAAAGGTGGGAAAGGATGGTTTAGGTTAATATATCGTTTGCACTGACAATGAGATGCATGATATATTTCAAAAGGGAAAAAGAAAAGGTGCATGTGATCCTAACAGGGTTGTTGGTGGATATCTCTAACGGGGTTAAGGTAATGAAGTTCTAGGTTTCTAGGTTGGATGATCCTAGTTGTGTGTTAGAGATAATTTGGTGCATGAAGGGTTTCATGTGTTTGTGAGGATTGAAGGTTGTTGAACTAACTATCACTTATCCAAAGTGAGGAGTAGTTGTAAGGTTTGAGTGTGATGTGTTGAAGGTTATAAGGTTTGAGTGTGATGATCTTTGGGTTGAAGGTTCTCAGACTAACTATCACTGTCAAGAGTGAAGTGTAGCTAAAAGGTTTGAGTGTGATGATGAAAGATGTTAATGTGAGGTTTGAAGATGAGATGCAAGATAAGCTTGCAATAGTGAGGCCTTATATAGGCAAGGGTTGTGGGATTCAAACTAAAGTTAGTGATGGTGTCCTATGGTGTAGTGAGGAAATCTTAGGGTGTGTGTGAGTTTGCAAAATTTTGCAAGTTTGAGGTTAGGGATGCAAGGATCAGGAGGGAACAGTGAAAATTCGTCAAACATAGGCACGGTGCCACTAAATACCACACGGTACCGTTAAATTTAACGGTACCGTGGCCTATTTAACGGTACCGTGACCTGGAAGTCACGAATTTTCCTGTGCAACCTAGTTCTGGGCAGCTAAAGGGAAGTTTCCTAGGGAATAAGAACCACATTAATGTGTTCTTGAGAGTGTTTGGTGAAAGGCTATATGAGTGTGTTTTCGCTCCCCCTTAATCTATGACCATCCGGACAAGATGCAAAAGACAAAGAGGAAAAACAAACGTTGACGGAAGCGATGAGCTTAGTAACGTCATGACAAGTGGTGGATAGCATACGATAAACTTCACCTTTGAAGTCACGTAGCTCTTCTCAGTCATTTTGAATATTCATAGAATATTTATATGATGAGGCATGTGATTACTTGGAGATATCCTAAGGGTTATGAAGATAAAATCTTCAGGGTTGTGAGGTAGGTGATAAGGTTATAGGGTTATCTATGTTGATGAAGGAGGGTTATCTCAACGTATCCTAATGGTTCTTCGTTTGAAGTGTCTGGAAGATGAGTGGGATGCGGAAGCATTGGTAGTGTTTAGTACCATGTGGAAGTGAAAGGGAAGAGGGCTTAGGAATCATAATATAGATACAATCTGTTCTGATAGGATACGGTTCTGGTTCAAGACTACATCGAGTGGGTTTCGATTAGGGGTGCAAACGAGCCGAGCTACTCGTGAGCTACTCGAGCTCGACTCGATAAAAAGCTCGAAACGAGCCGAGCCTTGTCGAGCTCGAGCCGAGCTCGAGCCTGAAAATCAACTCGTTTACTTATCGAGCCCGAGCTCGAGCTTCCCTTATCGAGCTCGAGTTGGCTCGTCGAGCCTTATCGAGCCTTTGTTAAATCCAAGAAATAAAAAGCCCAAGCCCAAGCCCATGTCTTGTTAAATCCAATATAGCCCAAGATACTAACCCTAAATACACTTATAAATAACCACTCACTCTAACCCTAATATCACTCCACTAGAAAAAATGCAGTCACTTTCTGAGTTTCTTCTCTTTTCCAACGCAGCCACACTAAAGCACCAAAGTAAGTATGTGATTTGCTTCTTGTTTTTTGATTTAAACCGAACCAAAAGAGAGATAAGACGATTTCGTTTTGATCTTTTCTTTGAAAGGTTCGTATATTGAAGTGTGTCTTCTTTATAGATCTATGATGAAAGTGTTTTAGAAATCTTATAAAGATTTGGTATACACATTTTGAAACACGACCTGAGATCTATTTTCTTTTCTTTTGTTCGTTATTTGCTACTTTCGGATATTCAAAAGAATATTATCTTCTAAATTGATCTATGATGGAAAAATATCTTTGAGTGCAACGATCGATAATGGTCTTAAATTATCAAAGAAAAATTCTGAGATCTTATTATTAATATACAGCTAAAACACTTTTAGACATGCATATGCCTATACTTAAAATACAGTTATATAAGAGAACTTTATGTTTTCTTTGGTTATCGCATAAAATACAGCAACTCATTCTTTCCATAATTCACTTTTAGACTTGCAGTTGCAAAATTTTTTATGTTTTCTTTGGTTATCTATTTATTTATTTTTGTTTTGTTTTGTTCGTATATTTGTTTTGTATTTTTATTTTTATTTTTGTTTTGTATATTCGTTCTGAGATCTTTATATCAAAGAAAAATTTTGTTCGTATTTTTAATAATACTACCATTATTCCATCTCTGACTTCAAACCATTCCAACAAACTCACCTTTAACAACAAAATTAACCGAAAATAACTAACAATTATCCATCATTGACCTCAAAAAAGTCAACATAACAACAAAATTGAAGCAGATAAAGCGAGCTCGATAAGGCTCGTTTAAGCGAGCCGAGCTTTGTGAAAAGATTATGAGCTGAGCTCGAGCACAAAAATAAAGGCTCGGATCGAGCCGAGCTCGAGCTCGTTAAAAAAACTGACGAGCCTGCTCGATTATAGTGAGGCTCGGGCTCGGCTCGGCTCGTTTGCACCCCTAATTTCGATAGTGTTTTTGAAACAGTGAGAATAAACTGTCTCAGCAGACAACGGTCCGACGGTACCGTTAAATTTAGCGGTACTGTCCCCTATTTAAGAGTACCGTGACCTGCTGAGGTCAGTTTTGACCCAGAATTAGATTTCTGACAAAGAAATTTCACATATGTTGTGATTTTTCTGGACCTTAGATTAAAAGAATTTATACCGAACAAATTCCTTTATGAGTGAATCCAACGGGATTCGATGAACGTTTGTCGAGAACGAGAAATGACATTTAATTGCATTTTGCAAATTAAATAAACTTTAAATATTTCGGATGAAATATTTAAGTTGTCATTGGAGTTAAAGAGGATTTTACGAATAAATTTCGCTGATTTAAGGAGATTTTTCGACACGAGGAGAGAATTTATACCTAATAAATTCTTTGAACGATACTGGACGAGAAGAGATGACTTTTATATTTTCGAGGAAATACATAGGTAGTCATTAGAGCGATGTGAAAAATGACTTGATATTTCCAGTGAAATATCTAAAAGTCATGATACGAAATAGAAGAGATGATCTCAATATTTTCAGTGAAATATTCAAAGAGTCATGAGACGAGACGCACGAGATGACTACAATATTTCCAGTGAAATATTCAAGTAGTCATAAGAGGGGTACAAGGGATGACTTTAATATTTCCAGTGAAATATTTAAATAGTCATAAGATTTATGGAAAATGTTCCATCATTCCTAGACCTAGACGGAGATGGTTAAGGGATTCTCGGTTGAGAGGTTTGGTTGATTTACGGATTTCGATGTGCTTCGCACGTGAGTGTTTCGCGGGGTTTTGAAAGATGTAAAGTTGGGCCTATGGTGCTGGTTCGCAGCAGGGTTTGGGATCTTAAGACGTGTATATTCACACGAGGATGAAAGGAACTACTAATCACTTATATAGCAACTCGTGAGTCCTTTGTCACCCGAGGGTTGATGTTAGCTTTTAGCTTTGGGATGAGCGTTTTAACATACGTTGTTAAAAGGCTTGAGTATGATGTTTCGAATATGACATTTAACAATTGCGATCGCAAGTTAAACTTACTTGAATATTTCGGACGAAATATTTAAGTTGTCAATCCTACTCCGAGTTCTACTAGGTTTGTATCTAACCTTCCCATGACAAACGGGTGTATTACTTGGAAGAAGGCGAAGTGATGACTGGGGAATTAGGATAACTTTGCGACTACTCTAACTTATAGGTTTTGACACTAGTGTATGACTCTATGACTTCTAAGGGTTCATAGTGATGGGCATACCTAATTCCTAATGTGTCAAAAGAGCATAGTGTGGGTGCAAACTTTACAAGCAAATCATGTAAAATGCACATAAGGAATAAATGCAACCATCATGCAAAACATGATAATCATTTAGCATTTAAGATCATGAAGACATTTAATCATGTCTTATGAGAACATGTTATCATTTTGAAACACGTATGTGGGATGCAAGCACTCTAGGTTTGCTAAGGCAGATCCTAATTACTACTTGTTTAAGATGACATCCTAATGGGAGATAAAGTTCACCGATGTAAACTATCTTTAGTCAAATGTAGGAATGAAAATTTTCAAGTTAGAGAATGAGTATGAGACTATCACTAGTGGTGCTCAATTAAGGCTAAACACGACCATTTTTACAGGTTATACACGAACCCAACTTCTCTCCTGGAAGCAATCCAACCGTTAGGTCAAATTGAATTTCTAGTGCGATAGGTTCTCCAGTAGTCATTCTCATGTTAGAAGAATTCAAATTCCTATATTTGCCTATCGAAGTATAGCAAAGATGATGTTATCTTGTTTTGCTTATACATGGCCTAATATGACTCAATTAACCATACTTTGAAAGTTGGTTAAGAAAATGACATGTCTTACACAACTCCTAACAAAGGCAAGCGAAATGTTTTAATTTCGTGCTTGAGATTTAAAGGTTGTTTGATGGAGATGGTGTATTTTATGATCTCTTGGACATCATCTTTGTTTGTTGAGTTGTTATATGTTATTTTAACATGATTTGGTTTCCTAGAACCAAGAGACATTCTAATGTGATACAATGTAGAACCTACTACATCGTGTGTGTTTCAAGAATGCTCCATTGCATATCTTGAGAAAGAATCTAGTGAAGGTTACATACCTCGATAGATCTTGTGAGCATTTTATTTGAAATGAGACATACTGTTTATTTCAACAAGTATGCTTTTCTAAGAGGAAACTTATCACTCTTACGAATGTTTTGTGAAACAAGTATTTTTGTGTATGACCAATTTTACTTGTTTATGCAATGACACATGTCGTATTAGGTTATTATTCAACTCTAATATCCTACATTTGTTAACAGGATGCAATGTATTCTCTTGTAACATAACCATTCATGTTACAAAGAAAATAAGACGTATAGGATATAAGTTATCCTTTATCAATCTTTTGATAAGAGAAATACATGTGAAATTCTCAAAGATTGATGACTTACATAATAGTTAATAACATATTATGTGTGACACTTTTACTAGACATGTGACTTTGAGTGTTGAGTCGTTCATGAGCAAAGTTTACATATGTTGTTTGTTTGCTCGTGTTTGGTTTTTCGGAATTGACACATTTACTAATTGCATTGCAATGTAAATTACTTGTATATTTCGGATGAAACATCCAAGTTGTCAATCCTACTTAGTTGTGTATTTTATGCATCTTTTAAACATATTAGTTTAAAGTTTGGAACACAACCATTGGACACGACGACTTAATATGGCATCTTCAACACAAGTGTGAGTTATGATCCAATGCATATTATTTTCGTCTTGATAGAACATCACTATTTTCACAACAATCGAATGTGATTGAGTATGTAGATTCAAGATAATACTTTTCATCATATTTTGATGTTATCTTGAAGCTAGACAAATAATGACTCCAATTTCATGTCCACACTCAAAAACTTGTCAATTAGATTCGATAATGATATCAATCATAATTTGAATAATGAATTGATATGTACTCGAGATCTTTCTTGACCCTCATAATCACTCCTTTAAAAAAAAAAAAAAAATTAAGGTGTGTGTTTCATTTATTCTAACACTAGTTGTATGTGTGAGGTTAATGACATATTAAGTTACTACTTTGATATTGTCATTTATTTTTATTTGAGAAAAACTATTTATATTATTAAGTATAATATTCTTAGTTTTTCGACACCTCATTGGTATAAAAATAATTATCTTAACTATTTTTATACAACATACGTAAAATACTAAATGTTTAAAACATTTTGTATGTGTGTTAAATCAATGCAAGTTTAATACATTTTCTTTTACTTAAATACTAATGTATTAAAATGATCTTTTATCTTGTTTAGACAACCCATGGTCAAACAAGACAAAATGATGTAATGTTTTAAAGATCATGTTACGGATTTTATGAAAGTGTTAAGTGTTTTGGGGTGATATACTTTTTACACTTAAACCTTTGGAAAAATAATTGTGTAAGACAATATCTTTCGACACACATGATCTACCAACTTAGTTTCTATTCCTAAGAAAGTTACTAAACCATTTTAAGAACTTGCAACAAATGCAAGACAAATGGTTGATGCCTATATGCAATGCAAACTAATTACTTAATATAGTGCAAGTGATTTACCATGAGCCTTATAAATGCATAAACCGAAAAACTATAATAAGCAAATAGCAATTAAGCTTAACACACAAAAATACTTATCGTCATTTTGTGTATTAGGTATAACAATATATACGAAGCTTGATTTTATTTGACAATGAATTGGTTTCCTCCCCATTTCAAAAAAAATTTGCTGAGCACTTTGAAAACATGTCAAGGTTTAAAGGTTGAATCGCCCTTTTTCAGTTTGACCAAAAATTTACGCAAACTGCATGACCAGAAGACCTTTAGTTGAAAATCAAGACTTTAACATACTTTCATTTAGAACTAATTCAAAAAAAAAAAAATCTCAAATGAAAGTAGAATCAACTTCGTTTAAAATGAAGAGTGACACAACTTCTACGAACTTATGGTTGATTTTATAAGAATTTCTGGAAATGACTCAATACTGAAAACTGACAGACAGAGGCACGGTACCATTAAATAACCCACGGTACCGTTAAATATAATGGTACCATCCTATATTTAGTAGTACCGTGTTCTCTTTTCTGATTCAGTTTACAGTTTTAGTGCGGCGACTCGACGGAGAACATGACCAGACACTTAAGACTCTATTCTTTTATTGGTTTGAGAAAACCTTCAAGCTAGTATGACAAAGTATACTTAACAACAAAACTTGTAAGTATTAGACAACTAATTACTTATCATATTTCATCACATTCATAGGTAATTTGACACATGGATCGTACTCAATTTTGAAAACCATTTGTTTTAAAAATTTGAGCGACCTGGCTCTGGTACCAATTGTGGAAACCGTAGAGGGGGGTGAATACGTTTCCATTTAAAACTTAAAACTTTTGTATCAAACTCCCGATCAAGTGTGATGTGATATGAAAAGTGTCAACTATGATCATATAGCATCAAGAGATGAATATAGTAAACTACAACATATACACAATCAAACCACGACACATAGATAATCAACATAACATAAGCAACTAGCCACACAAGCAAAAACGCAATGCAAATATAAAGCGATAAAGAATGAAATGAAAGTAAAGAGATAAGTAAGAAGGCGCAAACCGGACATGGTGATTTATAGTGGTTCGGTCACGAAGCTCCTCTTCGCCCTACTCCACTCCCCGAGTACCCAACTCGAGAGTTACTTCACTAATCAACAAACTCCCTTCAGGCGGAGAAAATCGTACACGTCGCTTAACTTGTTTTCCGACACTAAGCTAGATGTCGAGTGCTAATCTTAGCTAGCACCAATCTACCACGATCTACCCGATCTACACCTTACATGTCGCTTATCCTATTTCCGACACTAAGCTAGATGTCGAGTGCTAATCTTAGCTAGCACCAATCTACCACGATCTACACCTTACACGTCGCTTATCCTATTTCCGACACTAAGCTAGATGTCGAGTGCTAATCTTAGCTAGCACCAATCTACCACGATCTACCCGATCTACCCTTGATCCACATGATCAATCACACAAGCCCAATGGCTTCAAGAGATCTTCACTATCTCTTAAGATCACAATGATCTTGACTCACTCTCTCACAAAAGAAAAATAATCTTGATGTATGCTATGATACAATCAAGAGTGTAACCAATGTTACAAGACCTAACAACTACAACTCTTGTATCTTCTTGGATACTTTGAGTCCTTCTCTTGCAAATGAAGAGGAATGATAACACTTTGTATCTACTTGGATACTTGTGTTATTCTCTTGCTAATCAAGAGGGATGACAACACTTTGTATCTACTTGGATACTTTGTGTTCTTCTCTTGCTAATCAAGAGGGATGACAACACCTTGTATCTACTTGGATACTTTGTGTTCTTCTCTTGCTAATCAAGAGGAATGAAGAGGATCACTTGAATGAAGGATTGGATCACTCTTAAACAAACTAAGACTCTCCAAATGATCAAAGAAAGTCATCTAAGTGAGGAGGGATTAGACCAGAGAAAAAGGACTGGAAAAATCAAGTTGGAAGTGTGGAATGGTCCACTATTTATAGGCAAGGGAAAATCTGACCGTTACAGACCCACGGCTCCACTAAATACCCGACGGCTCTACTAAATTTAGTGGAGCCGTCCCTATTTAAAGGAACCGTGGACGCTCCTTCGTTTGTCTTTAGTGGGGAAGGTTTATTTGGGGATGTTAGGAGCTGTTTTGGGGGGAAATTTGACTGTTGGGATTTTCAAACATATTTTTCAAAATAAAACATTTCTTTTTAATTCAAAAATAATTTGTGAAATATATTTTTGAAAGAATGTTTTGTCACATTAAAAATGTGAAGTTTAGAAAAATAAAATCCTTTGATCATTTGTCAAGTAGTAGATTTGTTTGTCCATACCTTGAGTGATTTATGTCGGGATGGAAATCTACGAATTCGTTGAAGCATACTTGAGACGCCGGGAGGTGTTGATGTAAGTATGCATTGATGTTTTGTGTTTACAAGTAACTTGCACATTTTACGTTATGTATTACAAGTTACATGTTTGTCATTATTAAAACCGAAGAAACCGTTTAGTTTAAATATTGTAATATTTGCACTAACAACATAGATCATTTAATGAACTTAATGCTTTGAATATTAGTTTGGGTAACAAGACCTAGTAGACGTGCCCGGCTTTTAGAAAGAATGTAGGGGGAAAATCGATAACCAAGTGACTCCTTACATATTTGATTTCACCAAAGCAAACTAGGTAAACATTGCACTAGAACTAGATCATTAATGAATAAGGGGATTAGCAAGGCAAAAATGAATTTATCTCTTGATCTTCACTAACCAGAACCAATCAATTTATTTATTATATTATATTTTATTGTCTGTTCTTATATTAATATAATACTAGAAACATAATCGGCGGATTTAAAACGTACGCCTTAAAAACTACTAGACATTCTAGGATCCCTTCGCTCCTGCGAGCGACCCGGTTTTGCCGACTAACTATATTACGTTGATCGAGTACACTGCTCGTAAGTGTTTGTGATAGTCTAAAAGATTCGGTACACAATATAAATTTAAAACTTGTATCACAAACGCACATCAATGATCCCTAAACAATGAAAAATAACAACTTGTTACTATACATCAACCACCACATTACTCTGTTTTTAAGAAATATGAGTACAACTATAAAGATCTAAAAATGTACGTATCAGTTGTGGACATGCATAGAACCACCCGGGTTGTTTCCTGCCCATTAGGTTTTGATTATGGCTTGTCGACCACACCAACAAGTAGACCATTTTCTTGGAGAGTAGAAGAAGATGAAAAAACTGAGATGGGAAAAGTTTAGGGATTGTAGGTGAGGCAGAAAAGTGTTGGGGAAGTTTTTAATAGGGAAAATGGGGTTAGGCATAACAGTAATTGTCGATGTAAAATTACCATTTTGCCCTCACGTGAAATGCACGTGTGGGTGTTAAGAGACATTGACTTACGGTGTTTAGTCAAAGAGACTGCAGATGATGCAAAAAATAAACAGTAAGGACGGTTGGTGTATTTATTTTAAATTTGGGACGAAAATATTATATTTGATGCAACTTTAAAGACGAACGATGTGTTTTACTAAATATATTAAGGGCCCGTTTGGTTTGTAGTTGGGTTTAGGATTAAGATTTGGATTTGGATTTGGATTTGAATTTGAATTTGGAATTGGATTTAAATTTAGATTTGAATTGTGTTAAAAGTTGTTTGTTTTGTATCTTAGGATTTAAAATGGGGTTGGTATTTATATTTATTATAGTATTAAAATAATTAATGGGACCATCATAAGTACATATTTATGTGGATATAACGAAGTGAGAAAAAAAATAAAAAACTAGAAAGTGAGTAGAACAGTACAATTGTCAGAATTCCAAGCTTCACCCACCGGATTTGAGTATCCCCTCCGATGTGGGGTTGACTCCAACTTTCAAACCCCATTTATTTGAACCAAACAAATAATTTCACCGTCTACCAAATCAAATCTAAAATCCACCAACCACTCGGCCCTAAAAACTTTACCCAAACACCCTTTAAAATATTACTAGTATTGTTATAAAAGCTTTACCCAAACACCCCCTAATTAGGGCCATAAGAATATACCCCATGATTAGAACAATAGCACCATCATCACTCTTTATGTCTGTGAGCTGCTTTTTTCACCACACAATTCCATCAATTCGATTCATTTCTCATCGTTTTAATCTTACTCATTTCAATCCCAGGTACAAAATCTAATCTTTTTTACTCCAAATTTATGTAGTACACAATGTAAATGTTTATAAAGTTGTGATCTTTTTAATACCCACTAATCAAAATTTGATTTTTTTTTTATGTGTTTATATAGTACTCAATGTAAATATTTAGGGTGTGTTTGTTTAAGCTTATTTTTTAATTTTTTTAAAGCCCATTTTTTGCCTTATTTATTGACTCATTAGCTTATTATAGGTGTTTGTTTAAGCTAATTTGGCCAGCGCTTATGGGCTTATTGAACTTTTGAAAAGCACATAAGCTCAAATTTTTGGACTTATGAGCTTTTCAACTTAAGCTTAAGAACTTCAATAAGCCATAAGCTCAAAAGTTCAGTAAGCCCATTGAGCGAGTGAAATTAGCTCATAAGCTAGCAAAAATAGGCTTATAAGCTAAGTCAAATAAGCTCATATCCTATGAAATAAGTTTAAACAAAATCCCTCATATAAAGTGTTATTTTATTAATACCCCTCAATCAAAATTTAATATTTCTGATGTATTTATATACGGAGTAGTACACAAAGTAAATGTTGATAAAGTTGTGATTCTTTTTGTTAAATTTGTATAGGGTTCTTGGGATTGGAAGAATCTTTATGAAAAAAGGTGAAATGGGTACAATGATCAACGGATCTAATAAAGTTGTTATTAATGATGCTAAGTTGCTTGGTGAGAAGAAAGAAGCTATTCGAGTTGCGGGCCCTGCCAAATTTCAGGTTTTGGGGGCTTACGGTGTTACTATTGTGTTTTAGGGTTTATGAGATTTTAATATGCTTTGATGTTGAGTTTGGAATGACAAAATCGGTTAGTTGAGTGTTTGGAAAATTATGGTTATTTAAGGATATATGTGTTAATGTCTTAATGACCTTCAGTATCCATATAATTCAAATCAAATTTTATTGCAACTACTTGTAGATTCATTATCGAAAGTTGATTTTTCAAGTGATTAGGTAATCATAAGCACATTCAGTATGTGCGAGCATTAGAAACTTAATAATACATTAATCTGATAGTCACTTTCAAAATGCAATGCCAACTACCCTCTTAGAATCGTAGATTGCTTGGTTGCCATAACCAGGATCAATGTTGTCAACTTTGATTAGAAACAATTGGTTCAATGGCTTTCTAGTTCTTCTAGACATTGAATTGGTGCTTACTGTAGTAATAACTGTTTTTGATTCTTGACCAACTATCTAAAATCCCCATTACAAAACTTCTGGCCCAATACAATTTTACTACTATTTACTAATGGGCAAAAAGATAAATTTAGAATGTTGATGCTTGAAAGTTGTATTGTATTTCTTGGTTTTATCATTTATGTTTAATGATCTAACTTTTTGCATTTGTTTTATTGTATAAACCGTAGGTTATTGCAGATTTCGATAATACATTGACAAAGTTTTGGGTCAATGGATGTCGAGGACAATGTATGTTCGCATATGATTTAAAGTTTGGATACTTTTTATTGTTAGTTACATGTTTGTACTTTGTACTGCAATTAAACTAATGTCTATAACTCTATATACACATGTAGCTAGTCATGCGCTCCTACAACAGGAGGACCCTAAATACAATGCCAAGAGAGATGAATTATTTGACTACTATCATCCTATAGAATATGACCCGAAAATTCCAACTGATGAAAAAACAAAGCTCATGGAAGAGTGGTATGTTGACCATTTTTTAATGTTCATACAATTTATTCTTCTAAGCATTTTTAGCACTTCAATATAATCATAATACTTATGTAAACGTCCGTTTTTTTTTACAAATGTAGGTGGGGTAAGACCCATGGTCTCCTTATCGAGGGAGGTCTTACATATGATGCAATAAGAAATTCTGTTGCTACTGGGGTGATTGCTTTCAGAGAAGGTGTCGTTGAGCTTTTTGAGTTCTTAGAGGCAAGTTTTAGCATATTTTTCTCTTCTTTTTGTACCATTTGAAGGGTTTTTTAGAGGTGGGATATTGACCCGTGAAGTTATGAACGGGTCAATTCGGATTAAGTTTCATATCTAAAGGGTTAAAATGGGTTCAAACCCTTCAGATATTGCCCAAACTGTATTTTCGACGCATACAGCCTTCTAATTTCTTTATGAAGATTTCTTGACTAATAATTAAACGATATTTTATCTTCGATCGTGTTCACTACATGTTATACAATTATATATACAATTAATAATGGCGTAAAAAGTGTTTTGGGTATGATATATGTGAAACTTTTTTTCGCTTTATAATCTGCAGGAAAGAGATATCCCAGTTCTGATTTTCTCAGCAGGTCTAGCGGACATTATTGAGGAGGTAAGTTAAACCACTACCATGTGTGATCATTCTTGTATGACACCTGGCAAATAGTATCCGTTATACAGCTAATACTTCTAATTTATTATATATTGTTGCATCAGGTTCTTCGTCAGAAACTTCATAGAACCTTCAAAAATGTTAAAATTGTATCAAACCGGATGAAATTTGACCAAAATGGTAACCTAGTGTCTTTTACAGGTAATGGAAGTACTGTGAATTAATTTTTTATGCTAAGGCAATCAAAGTTTTTCTGTTAATCATAATTTTCACATATGCACAGGGAAGTTGATTCATAGCTTAAATAAGAACGAGCATGCTCTTGATATGGCTGCGTCGTTGCATGATCGCTTGGGTGAAGTTGATGAGCAAATGATAGACAGTGCCTCTGTGAAAAAGAGAACCAATGTCTTACTTCTTGGTGATCACATTGGAGACTTGAGAATGTCTGATGGTCTAAATTATGAAACTCGCATTTCTGTAGGATTTTTGTAAGTCATAAACCATCATTTTAGTTGATCTTCCCCATAGGCAAAATGGCAAATTCTTAAAGTTTTTCTTTCCACTTTTGTGCAGGAATCATAACGTTGAAAACTCTCTTGATAGCTACCGGAAAGGCTATGACATCGTGTATCTAGTGAGTGTGAATACTTTACTCGAGTACTAAAGTAATTATATGAATTACTCCTATTCAGATTTCATTTAATTGTTAATTTCTACAGGATGATGCACCGATGACAGGGGTCGTGGAACTCGTTTCAGAGCTCTTTCCTCCTGAGTGATTAAAGTTTTTAGGAAGATATATGCCGTTTTCCCTCTTAGGGACAACCTACAAGATATTTCATTGGATGAGGCTTCCCTAAAGCAAGATGTTGCTTTCCGGATTTTTTCGTGTTTTCTGACTTATCTTCCGCATCCAATCTGCTATACAACTATTGAATAATCCTTTTGGCCCCTGATGCTTGTCTTCATTGCCGGTTTGGCCTGATGCCCTCATTAAGAGAGATCTTTATTTAGATTAGCAGTGAACTATTGCTATCGATTATTTGCTTTATCAAGATTGTTATGCTAAGACTGACCCTCATTCTATAAATGACGGAATGGTTAGAAGGTATGAGAAACTGTTTCACTCTCTTTCCAACATTGTAAATAAATAGTTGAGCAGCTCTATGAAATGCATTATTATATGGATTATTAGACAAAAAAGTCATTAAAGTTTGCGCGAAAATTGTCCTAAGTCACTAAAGTTTCAAAATTGTCATCCATGTTACTGAACTTATGAAAAGCATACCCTTCTATAATTTCAGTGTTAATCGGGTAACTTGAACGCATTTTTTTCGATATGTTAAGTAACATAAATGCCGTGTTTTTACAAGTTCAGTGATGTTTACGTATATTTTTTATAGGTTTAGTAACCTCAAAATAACTGTTTTATAAGTTCAGTAACCTGGATGACAGCTTTAAAACTTTAGTGACTTAAGACAACTTCCGCACAAACTTTAGTGACTTCTTTGTATAATAACCCTTATTATTTTCCCATTTTTGCATGTTGCAATGTGTTCTGCTCACGCTGCCTATGGCTTTGATTTGGAATTTTAGCCTTTTCTATATGTTTACTAGGTCTTCTATGGCGAAAAGAATGGATAGATGGTTACGTTTTTATGTAACTTGAATCAAGTATCCAAAAAAAAATAATTTGTTTTTCTAAATTTAACTCATGGGGGCTTTAAAACAAAATAACAATATTTGACTCAAGTGTTACTTTAACAATAGTTAAACTTCTCTTAGTTCAACACTAAACTGGTTGCGACGAACTTTTACTTTATAGTAACTTGAGTAAATTGCAAAAATCGTCCATGTGGTTTGATGAAATCGCAGGCGCAGTCCAACCTTTCCGAAAATGCAGTCACAGTTCCTGTAAGAAACCTTTGGTTCAGATACAGTCTCTAACCAAAAATGAAATGACTAAAATACCCTTATTCTCAACCTCTTTAATTATCCATAAAGTTTCTATTTTTATTCATATAATAAAAAGTTATGAAACACAAAAACACACAATCATAAATCCAAACAAAATTACATTTACCTTTTGCCACAAAATTAGATGATACAAAGATCCATCTTTCAACTAAAACTATCAATAATTGATACAACAACATGGTCTAACAAACCCAGGAAAAAAAAAGGCTTTTGATCTAGTAATAAACACACAAAGATTTGCTATCATTTTTCACATACCAACACACATTTTCATAGCTCATACGTACAAAGAAAACACTAATTTACCCAAAATCGAATACAACACTCCATAAGTCTACAGACCCGATTAAGCTCGGCAAGATCTAGCCTTTGACTGGTGGTTTGGTGGTCCGATGGTGGCAGATGTTGGTGGAGTATAGGGTTGGTGTGTATTCATTTTCTTATTTTCTCGAGGGTTTATGTGTTTTTTTTTTTTTTTTTTTTGGGGAGTTAACGACGAAAAGGATGATGAATATGGGTTGACCAATGCTAGACCCACTCAAAGAATCCACACAAAAAAATCGTGGGTGATTGGTGCAATAAGAGAGATGAGGGAGAAAAATCCATAAATTGCACAAATCACCCGCTGAAACGTCAGCGAGTGAATTTTTCTTGTTGATTTTTTGAGTGGGTCTAGCATTGCTCATATGGGTTTATCATTGTTGTTTGTGTGCGTGTGTAAGGAAAACATGAATTTTGAGAGTTTTGGAGATGATAATTATTTTAAGAGGTTGGATTTATTAAGTGTTATCAGTGTTTTTCAGGTTCTTGATTTTTCATTTAAATTAAATTAATACTCCTTCCGTCTCAAAACTATTGTCAGGAGATAAAAATCCACAGAGTTTAAATTATTTTGAGACATTTCGAAAAAGAAATATGGATTATAATTTTGAAACGGATGAAGTAAGAAAATTAAAGAGGTTGAAGACAATGTCATTTTAGTCATTTCATTTTTAGGTAAGGGACTGTATTCGAACCAAACTCTCACAGGAACTATGACTGCAGTTTCAGAAAGATTGGACTGTGCTTGCGATTTCGCCAAACCACAAGGACGATTTTTGCAATTTACTCTAGTAACTTCATTTTAAAATATTCTGAGAATTTATATATACTTTGTATTCTAGTTGTTTTGAACAAAATAAAACTTGATAAGAGTATAACAAGCTTTAAAAATCTAATTATGCATTGTTGGAAGAGATTGCATCTTTGATATTACTTTTCACATCAATCCAAACAAGACAACTGACAAACAAGACAACTGACCTTTAATAAATTAAGGGGTGTTTGATTTCGACTTAATTGACTTAATATGAAAAAAACTGAATTAATTAAGTCATATGAAAATTATTTGTTTATGACTTAATATAGAAAGATGACTGAAAATATTAAGTAATAAAACTGAGCTTGTCTGCATTAAGTCATCTTTTAATTAAACATGACTTTGTAAAAAAATTTAACAAACAAGCCCTAAGTTTTGTTACTTAAGCTTGTGGAAACACAATTGTGCGATATCTTAGTTCTGAAGCTGCAACTTTGATGGTCAATAAACTAAGGTGTTGTTTGTTTATTCAGACATTTTATGTCTGAATCTGAATACCACGTCTGAATCTGAATTAGTGGTCCAAAAGTCTGAATCTGAATTGTTTTAGTCTGTTTGTTTTTATAAAGTGTCTGAATAAACAAAAAACAATCCTTTCGCTATAAAACAAACCAAAAGAGCCTCCATTCATGATTATTAATAAAAAATCAAGACCAAGATGAGGAGATAAGGATTGAAAAGAAGTAGGTGTAAAGTTTAAGCTTTTCAGATGTAATCAGACATATTCAAATGTCTGAATGAATCAGACCCTATTCAGATGTATTCAGACTTCAGATGTCTGAATAAACAAACAGTCTGAATCTGAAAATGTCTGACCGAATCAGACTTTAGACGTATTCAGATCTGAATGAGCCGAAACAAACACAACCTAAGTTTTATTACTTAAGCTTGTGGATTAAACACAATTGTGTGATATCTTAGTTCTGAAGTTGCAACTTTGCAACCATCAAAGCATGACCTTGAAGGTAATGTATGCCGCATAAATAGTGGATTTGATACCTGATTTAATAAGCAAAGATTGGTGCAGAAAAAGAAACAACATCATTGCATCACAATTCCGCAACATGTGTTATTTCACAACTAACATCATATTAGTTTTACTAGTAAATTACCAATCGAAAATTGCATCCGAGTAGCAATATCAGAACATTATCATATACCAACGCATAGATTATGGGTGAAGTCCCCCGGTAGAAGTATACATGAGTATTTTATCCTAGAGAAAAAATCTCCTAAACATGAGTAAATGAACATTTTAAACTGATAGTTGGATTACTTGAAAGTAAACTGAACTAGGTAAAAGAATAGAGTGATAACAACACAAAACAGTTGAAGTAGAAATTTATACCCTTTGCTTATGTGTTACATAAAACATTGCATGACTCAGAATGGAAAGTGTGTATTCCTAGTAACCTAGTACAGTAACATATGGATCTAAAACTTCACACATTACAAACACTTGCTCCAAAATTGTGACTTCTAATAACATACTAACTACAACAACAATACTAGACAATAGCGAGACAACAGTATTAAAGACATCTAAACACAAAAAAAAGGGGTGCAAAACATAGAATCACTTGGTAATTGTTTCCCAAATGTTGATTCAATTTCTCATTTCTTCCTGCTGGTAGTTTTTCTAACTCTTACTATCCTCCGGGTAGATTTGTCACCCCCATTAGAGCCTAATGAGAAGCTCCCACCTCCAGCATTAAACTCGACACTAGACGACTGGAAAGGATTCTGAGGTGGTGTTTGGTTTGCTTGGCCACCAAATTGAAAGGAGGCCGATGCCGGAATTGAATTCTGAGATATTGCTTGGTTCGGCTGGCCACCAAATTGAAAAGAGGCTGATGCTGGAGTTGGATTCTGAGACAGTGCTTGGTTCGGCTGGCCACCAAACTGGAAGGAGGGCATAGCTGGACTTGGAGCTGGAGTTGGAGTCGGGGTGGCTGAACCAAACATGAACCCTGGTGAAGCCACGGGGGATTGACCAAATGCTGGAACAGGTGTCGGAGTTTGCATAGAATCCTCAGCCATACTGTCCATACTCATGTGATCGTTATTATTCGGTGTGGCACCAGTTCCAAATACAGGAGTCGGATTTCCAAAAGGCGATTGATTTTGGGTGGGGGTTGAAAAGGACGAAGTATTAGCACCAGCACCAAATGAAAATCCTGTTGAACTGCCAGTATTAGATGCACCAAACACCACAGGCGATGTAGTAGCAGAAGGCGTAGGTGTCGCAGATGCCCCAAAATTAAATGGAGTACCAAATCCGGAAGACTTTGCCGGCTCCCAAGTAGACCCAAATACGCTGGTAGCGAGTCCACTAGTGGAATTACCAGACTTGCCCTCTGATGATGCAGTCATGGAACTAATACCGAAACTAGATGATGTGCCGATAGCAGGAGCTGAGGAAGAAAAAGGAGAAGTCCCAGAGGTAGAAGATGGGATGGAAGTGGTCCCAGAGCCGAACAGAAAAGGCACAGACTGTGTAACAGCCATCGATGCCTGTGTGTTTGCCTGAGATCCGTTGGAGACATTAAAGAATGATGCCTGTGACTGATTATTAGTTGTTGAAGTAGCTGCTGGAGAGCTGAAGCCAAAGAGTCCACTTCCGGTGGTGGTGGTGGTGGTGGTGATGGTGGCAAAAGGTGTACTAGCAAAGGGCGAGTTGGTCAAGTTGGATTTCAAATCCTTGTCATTTGTAACATTGGTGTTCCCAGTTTCCACCACTGAAATTGTTGGTGCTGTTGAAGTAGCAGACCCAAAACTGAAAACTGGAGCTGGAACAGACGAAGGGATAACTGGTGCTGGGGTAGAAGTAGAGAAGATAGCAGCAGAGGTAGGGGGGGTGGTGGTGGTGCTAGATATAACAGTGGTAGTAGCGGCAGTACTAGCAATACTGGTGGAAGAAACATTTGGGGAGCTAAAATTAAAAAGTGAACTGGTAGCAGCACTAGAAGCAGTAAAAGGAACCACTGATGGAAATGTAGTAGGGTTTGAAAGAGGTGTCGTGTTGGGAGTAGTGCTCACGTTGTTGGTGGAGGTTCCAAACGAGAAAATACCATTTGTGGGTGTAGCTGGAAGAGCAGCAGAGGGCGGAGCATCTAATTTTCCAAATATGTTGGCAGCCTTCTGATCATTCCCATTTCCATCCTTGTTGGACTCTGATTTCCCAAATATATTTGCTGGCTGCTGATCACTCCCACATTCAGTCTTGTTGGACTCGACTTTTCCAAATATATTTGCTGACTTCTGATCATTCCCATTTTCAACCTTGTCTGACTCTGGCAATTTTACATGGCCATTTGCTGTTACTGAGTTGGAGACACTGCACAATAACAAGAGGGATGAGGATCCATAAATGACAGGTAACCTCAAATTTCAGCACAAAAACAATACATCACAGGTGGCAATTTATTCTCGTTTAATCATGAATCGGCTGATTTGAGTTCTATCTTATCTCAGACTAGTAAATCGTTTTATTATAGTTTATTAACAAAAAAGCCTTAGTGAGTCAACCCAACCTGGCCCACTGCAATCCATATTATTAAAGGGGCAACAAACATAAAGTACGTATAATTTTCTAACCTGGTTGACTCGAGTGCTTTAGGATCTGAACTAGCACTTGGTTTACTATCTGAAAGCCCATTGGCAGAAAACGCAAATGGTGACGCCCTTTCAGCACTTGTGCCAAACAATTGAAAGGAATTTGAATCTTTCTTTAGGGCAACATTATCCACTTGCAAGGTCGATTGTGGAAGCAAATTATTTTGTGTATTTGTAGTTAATGGAGGTGATGCAGGAAGTTTAAACCCTAACCCTTGTTCACTAACAGAACCACCAAATCCAACATCAGTTTTCGGAGAAGATACAGGCTTTTCAGCTTCTTTGGGCACAGCCTGTTCTGGAACTTTAACAACCTCTGGGAACATTTGTTTATTATTTTCAACCAATGCAGGGGTTCTAGAAACTCCCGGAAGTGTTGAAGTTGCAACGATGTCAGCAGGCAAAGCTGTCTCCTGTTTATTATTTTCAACCAAAGGTAAAGACACATGCCCATTAGTTTGAATCTCATCATCATCATCATCTATCTCAAATGAATCATCCTCAGGTGCACTCATCTGAAATGCACGCTTCTTCAGAGGAGGTTCAGCTGGAAGCTTTACAGTTGGCTCATTAATTCTAACAGCTGGTGCTTTATCTTTTGATGCAACTGATAACTCACCATTGACTGAGGTCATCATGCTACGAGGAATTGGGAACTTCCTTGATCCATTATCTTCAACTTTTTCCTTGCCTTTGGAGGTCAGCTCTCGACTATCATGTAGCGTTTCATGGTGCTGAACCTCTGATTTCTGATTATCGTGAGGGTAAGAAAGCAATTTCGGCGAATCCACCTTCTCCAAGCTTCTAAGAGCCTGCCCATGGAGCATATCTAACGTCAGTTTTGTGGGGGATTTAGTTAAGCCTGAACCTTTTTCCTTTGGACTCGGTTTTTCAAGGTGCTGCAATATTTTTGTGGCTGTTTGAGTGGACTTTGTAGGAACATTAGCGTAGCCCGAGACCGATCCCGTACCATGCATGCTTGTGTATCTATTTTCTTCAGCTCCCTTAACAACTTTTGGTTCAGACTCGTTCATTAAAGGCAGCTTCTGACTAGCGTGGTCCGGCTGTTGAAGTGCCGTGTATCCGAGTTCTCTTTTATCTCTTAGCGTTAAGAGATTAGCTTTCTGTCGAGTTCTACGCAGTGGACCACCCGATCCAATATCATCTTCCAGTACAGAGCTTCTACGTTTTAGAGCCTGACAGAGAACGTGAAAACACTGTTAGGAAAAATAAGAGGCAGCTATTTCTACATGTAAATGTGTTGATCTGGGTTATCTTTTATCCATAACAGGTCAACTTGGTAAAGTCAGAAGATTTAACTAAAAAGAATATGGGTCAAGCAGGTGGACAGCATCAAAAGTGTGTTAAAATGCACAAACCTCCCAGATCTGTTCAGTAATAACAAAAGCTGCATATTGCTATAATAAAAAAGTAACTCATATTCAGCATGTTTTATTTATAGAACTCTGGAAAGAATAAAAAGGTTCTGTGCCAGTCCATCCCGCTTTCTAATTTATCCATTTTTTAGGCAGCCCATTTCACCCGTTACCCATTTAGCCAGCTCGTACAGCCAGCCAACTTTGTCACCTCTAGAAAAAAGAACATAGAAAAGACATGACACATAATGTTTGTAATCAAGGCATATTTCCAAGGAATACCATTTTCCCTCCATGCTGAAAGGCAGACTGAGAAGAAGTCAAAGCTTCATCACGGCCATAACTTGATGTGATTCCCTGATATTATGTAAAAGTATACGGAATCTACTTTAGCAATATTGAAAAGTACAACAGTATGTTGAATAAAGGTAGGCAGATCAAGCAAACCTTTTGGGTAAAAGTTGAAGGAGATCTGGCATATGGTGTGCGGGCCATGCTGTACATTGCCGATCTGCCTCGAGATCTTGGTGTTGTGAATCCATTTTCAAAACCCGTGGAACCATTTGCAATTTTTGGAGCGATTGGTGAGTTTGAAAAGCCCGTTGCGTTATTATGCAGCACTATATCTTGTCTCGGTGCTACCTTAGTAGGCCTGGAACCCATGTAGGCCTTTGCCAGCTCAGCAGGTGAAGCAATATCCTCCTCAAGAACCTGAAGACAATATAACAATATATTGCATATTATAACCATGGATAATTGAGTGATAACAAAACCTATAACAGTATCAAGTTGGCAAATCACACATGCTAGTTAATTAGGGTAAAAATGGTAACTTCTATGGTACAATTCAGCATAGTCTAGATCGGGTACTGTCATCACGATAAAATTATGTCTTTATTTCAGATTTTGTCATATAATTGGTGAGTCAAACATGATCACAAAATTCATATTAAATCATCAATAGTACAACCTGATAAACACTATAATTGTAGAAACTTTATGCAATTATTTTCCCCAATCAACCCATTCACATGTTACTGGGTCAAAATTGCAACATCCGCCAAAAATGTAAACCAAAATGCTACACACAGATACAGCCATGCATGAACACATTACTTACTCTTGAAGTGACCATGGGCGTGGAAATAGCAGCATGTAAGTTATCCCTCTCATCTCCAGGTTTTTGCAGCGAGCCACTTGTTGACGCTTCAAGCCTTAGAAGAGAAGATGGTGAACTATACGGATTTGCTCCATCCCGTTCAACAACATCAGCAGAAGATGACTCGTTGGTCCTTGAATGCAACAATGCTGTCAACCGTTCGATTTCAGAACTGTTACAGTAAATAATATCAGTAATGGCAGTTTCATTCACTATTTACCTCAAAAGCAAGTTTTTAGTCATACAAGTTGCATGTTATTAAAAAATGAGTGCACTACTCAGGCTCAAACATGTGATATAGAGTAAAGTTATGGGCCACCACTCAGAGCATAAGCAATAACATAGAAATGCAGTAAAATGATAGACAGACCTAGTAAAGGTTTTTTGTTGCAACATTTGTTCGAGATCCGATATCCCAGTAGCAGCAGAATTCCAGCGTTGCCCTTCCTCCCGAGGAACATTTTGGGGTTCTTCATTAATCTCTGTTCACATAAAAGCTGTTGTAAGGGGTATGTAGAGCATAATGAACATTAAAGTAAAGTAACTACACAGTGGCTAATTAATATGAACCTTATACATTCCACAGAGATAACATTTACAACAATAAAATGTTTTTATGCTCATATACTTGATACAAGATTCATAACAAAGTACAAAGACAACGATCCATTCTATGGTTTATGGTTTGTCTAGTAATAGATTGTGATTGTTAATCAAATTATATTTATGGTCATGTTTCCGATCATTCCTTTCTTGCCAGAGTTATACAAAGGTTCTTCATTTTGCTATTACCCCATTAAAGCATCACATGTTATCCTCCAAATCCGTACCCTAACCTCAAATAATCTCGTCGCTAAGATATTGTTGCATCCCAAAAGCACATGACACCCTAAACTAACGTTGTTTAAGGAACTTGTTGAATTATGCAAACTCAAATGTAGCACAAGTCAAAGTTTAAACCAAATTGACAGATGTACAACAGCTGGCTTACCTTATAATAGGCTCCTACTAAAAACTTTTAAAAAAATCATTCATACATTATGACACAAGCCTTATACTCCGAGCAATTCGGGCAAACACATCAATGTAACTTTCAATGAGCATGACTGCCTGTTACTGATGAACTCGTTTACAAATACAATAATATTGATATAACTAAACGTGCATTGTGGCTTCTACCTACACCGTAAGAAATCAGAATGCATCTCTCTATAACCCCCAACCAATCACAAATAACACATCGATCAGCCGATTTAGCATACGAAAAACATAATTTTAACCCCCAACCAATCAGAAAACCCTAAATTTAACCAAATTAATAACAATAACTAGCACGAATGATATAAATTAATATTTATATAAGCTACACAATTCAGATAACAAAATGACAATTAAACCTAATTAATAAGAAATCGTAATAGAAAAACTTAATAAACCTGAGGGACGTTGTAACGGCAAAAACATATTCCGGTTACCAAAAACAGCACCAAAAAGCTTATTAGCACCAGCATACAACAGCCTAGACGCAGGGTCAACGATTTTGGTCAACAAGTTAGGGTTTTTGTTCCTGATTGCGGTAGGAGGCCGTGCGTACGGTGTGTTTCTCCGTCGGAGAGGTGTTTTGCGGAGCTTACCTCCAGCGGATGCGGTGGTTTGGTATGGAGGTGGTGTGTCACGCGCCGTCGTCATTATTATTATGAAGAGAGAGAGAGAGAGAGGATTTTGGGGAAATGTGGGAAAGAGGGAAATTAGGGTTTTTATTTTTTATATTTGGGTGGGATTCTATGTATGGGTCATTGTGAGCCGTTTGATGGTGTCTCAATTAAGGGTGTTTTTCATTGTGTTATAGGAGGCTTTAGGAACCCGTGCGATGCACCGGCTGGGATTTTGTTTGAATTTTTACGTGTTTTGTATGTAATGTTTCTGCTTATGTTTATATACTTTTTATAAAATCAGTTATATGTAATGTATTAGGTAGTTGCTCATCGGAACATTTATCATTTAGTACTAAATAACTCACGTAAACAATAGATATTTTCGTAGATCTTGATGTTAACATATTTTTTGTGAAAAGTAATTAAATATATCAATATAATTCAGACCCTGCGATGCACACGGGCCCGATCTAAATGTTCATAGCGTATTGTTCAGCAATAATTTTCGTCATTTTGATCATTGATAGATTTTGTTGGTCATTTTGAATATGTTCAGATGGTTGAATTTATATCAATGTGTTATCTAGGGGTGAGCAAAACCGACCGACGACCGAAAACCGACACAAACCGACCGAAACCGACCCTGACCGACACAAACCGAGCTATATTCGGGTCGGGACTCGGGCTGGGATTTCCAGGAATTCGGGACTTGGGTCGGGTCGGGTCGAGAGTCGGGACAAACCGACAAAACACAAAGAAAACCACACACCCGAATGAGAATTCGGGACTCGGGTCGGGAGTCGGGACAAACCGAGCTATACTCGAGTCGGGACTCGGTTAGACAATTCCAGGTTATCAGTTTCGGGATGAGTCGGGCTCGGGTCGGGACGGGTCGGTTTCGGCCCGATGCACACCCCTAGTGTTATCAATGGTGAATTGAATATGTTTAAATGGTTGAATTTATATATGATGTTTTAGAATTTTATAAGTAATTGAATATGTTCAGATGGTTGAATTTATATCAATGTGTTATCAATAAATCTTTCATTGTTAGACCAAAATAGTAAACGAAATATTAGAACAGAGACAAAAAGTAAACAACTGGTAATTGATTAATTATATATCAATTAATAAATTAACAATGTAGTATTCATATTCATATCATATTCTAAAATATCAGTGACTGAATTTTGTTACTTATAAATTTATATAATAGAATTCAAGAAATTGTGCATGCATTTAGATTCTCATCAGAGAACAATTGAGGTGGTGAAATTCTTTCCATGACATACAATAGTGGATACTGATGATAATACATCATTTTTTGCATGTCCATTACATCCATTCCCTCTACAACTTCCTTCTTTTCCTTCATCCCCGCCTTCTTTCTTCTCTTCTTCCGCTGGTTTCTCATCCGGTTTTGCTTCTTCTGCTAGGTTAATTAATGCACAACTTTTTGTCAGCAATAAAGTCAACTCACTGGGATCGGGTCTCCATAGTTCTAAAATAGCCTTGTGAACTAATCCTTCTAACTTCCTATCATGGGTTGCTGAGGCTTCATAAAATTGAACTATTAGTTTATGATGACTGAATGGGTAGTCTCCGCTTGGTTCACTAACACCAGCCCACCTATTACAAAACTATCCCATAAGTTCACTTAAAAAAAAGGTTCAAAAAAGTCTTTGACTAATGATATCGTACTTAGAAGGCCCATTGTAAGGTGGAAAAGATAAGCACACCACTATTAATTACAAATTACAAACAATTTTTTTAACGATTGTTCATAGGTAAATAGGCACTCAAGCTGTGCATTTCACTTGGGTGTGCATCAATGAGCATGTCAACATCTGATCTATTTTCTTGCCCACAAAGACGTGGCGAAATCAATTTGGTTTGACAGATTTTATGGGTTTTTCACAGCCCATGAACACCTGACTTACAACACAAATATACGTAAGTAAAAGAAAATAAGATTAATAACAATTAACAAATAGAAGAACACATATTTTACGATTTAAGAATCTTAAAGCAAGTTGTACAAAATTTTCCTGCAACCAATAAGAGAGTGTTCTAAGATACGTATTTTGAATGAGTCCCACATCTAGATTACATTACCTAAATCACTGGTACGTGGCTCCTAACCAAAGTTAAAAAACAAAGCCATCTAAAAGTCCCTAGCCTTTCAAACTAAAAACCATACTATTTGCCTTTTTATAAAAACTTTCACTACATCTTCCTTTGTTAGGTAGTAGCTTTACCTCAATAAAGATGAGGATACCCTGTGTTGCTTTGGTGAATGAGTTTGAGGTGAGGCATAAAGAAATACATAAGCCTTGAGGCTTCATAGCTACACAACAGGTACGACATCAACAAACATTACAAACTTAGAATTAAATATTGACAGAATCAGTCAAGGGATCCGCCCTGAACTCTTGTAGCTCTTTCGTGAGCAACTGCACCGCTCTAGCATTGCGTGATCCCAACCTTTGAGCATAGAACATAACTGGTTGAACATGTAGCAGCTTATTTGTTTTAGTCGCTGAGGAGTCGGCATTGAATGGGAGCACCAAAAGCTTCATTGTTGTGCCTTTTTATAAGTGCATGAGCATGAATAGAGATTGTTTGTATACCTGCAATTAATTCGGGGAATGGTGTAAGTCCATGATTGTTTGTATACCTGCAATTAATCATGTGGGTTTCAATGCATTGTCACTTCGCATGTCATGACATTAATCTCCATTGGCACTTCGCATGTCATGACATTAATCTCCATATATTTTCACTTCAAAAATGGTGTCATTAATACTCCCCAATGATTTTTTGAACTCAATCTTTAAATATATATGATTTTAAGTTTACCGGAAATTTATCAAAATAGACCGGTCGGTCTACGGTTATCACTTTTTAAACCAAAAATAATTTTAGTTCGAAAATAGATTGGGCAATCTGGCAACTTGTACAACCCTCAACCATAAGCCGATACTTAGCGGGTACTTGGGAAACTTGTTGAATTCATGGGTGGGTGTTGTACAGGTTGACCGGTCGCCCGGTCTATTTTCGAATTAAAATTATTTTTGGTCTAAAAAGTGATAAACCGTGGTCTATTTTGGTAAATTTCCCTAAGTTTATTTTCCTTTTTATATGATACTTACTTAGATTGTATAGATCGTGTGGATCGGGTAGATCTTGTGATTTGTGTAGTTTGTGTTGATTATGTGAAGATTGGGTAGATCAGGTTAGTATTTTAGTCCTTAAAATACACGTGTGTGAGAATAGTTCTAGCTACATTAGAACTCAACATTTAGCTTAGTGTCAGAAATTGTGATAAACGATGTTGTACGGTTTTCTCTGCCTGAAAGGAGCTTGTTGACATAGTGTTGTGAACTCTCTAGTTGGGGTACTCGGGGAGTGGAGTAGGGTGAAGAGGAGCTTCGTTACCGAACCACTATAAATCTCGGTGTCTTGGTTTGATATTTCCATCTCTTTACTTTGATATCGTATTTTATATTTCTTATTTGTTATTGTTTGTTATCTTTAGTTTAATTATATTGTGTTCATATTGTTGTTGCTTGATCTCACGTAAACTCGAATTTAAAGTTTTTGAAATAACATATTTAAAATGATAAAAACGGTAAAACTATTCAACCCCCTTCTAGTTTTTCACAATTGGCATCAGAGCTACGTTAACCAAAATTTTTAAAATAAATTGTATTTTAAAACTTGAATCGATCTGTGGATTCCAATAAATATCTAGAAGGGCAATCTATGCAAAGACCACCACTTTTTGAAAGCGACGGTTTTATCTATTGGAAAAATAGATTCGAGGCTTGTGTGAAATCAAAAGATCTAGATCGTTAGCATGTTATTAATGAGGGTGATTTTAAACCGATTCAAAAGAATCCGGAAACTAACAAGAATGAAATTGTTTCTTATGAAAAACAAAGTGACGAACTTAAGAAGAAACTTGCTAAAAATGATGAAGCCAAAATGGTGATTTATAATACTTTGCCGAAAAAGGAATACGAAAGAATTTTTATGTGTAATACGGCAAAAGAGATTTGGAAAAACTTTATTAATCACTCATTAAGGTAATAGTCAAGTCAAATAAAATAAGATCGATCTTCTTGTGCAACAATATGGACAATTTTCTATTCTCGGAGATGAGTCTATTGATAGTGCATTTGCTAGATTTATCACTATTATTATTGGTCTAAAAGCTCTTGATGAAGGTTATTCTAGCAAAAATTATGTTAGGAAGTTTCTTATGGCACTCCATCCTAACTGAAGAGCAAAGGTCACAGCGATTGAAGAATCGAAGAATTTGACCTCACTGTTACTTGACGAACTTATGGGTAACTTGAAAGTTCACGAAGTGATAATGAAGAAATACTTCAAAATAGTTAAAGGCAAAGGAGAAAGTGTGAGATCTCTTGCCTTGAAAGCTAATAAGGAGTCTAGTGATGATGAAGATTCGTCATCCGAGAGTGAAGATGAAGAATATGCAATGGCGGTTAGGGACTTTAAGATGATCTTTAAAAGAAGAGGTAGATAGGTAAGACAACCGCGGGATGAAAAGAAGTCATTCCAAAAGAACTGGGATGACAAGAAAGGTAAAGGAGATCGAAAATGTTTTAGATGCGGAGACCCGAATCATCTTATAAGAGAGTGTCTAAAACCACCGAGAAACAAGAACTAAAGGGCATTTATTGGAGGTTCTCGAAGTGATGGAGGTGAAGAAGATGAAGATAAGCCCAACGATGATACGTATCGTATGGATCATGCATCAAATGAGGTACATTCTGATTCTTCTTACTATAGTGATGATGCTTCTTCGATAGATAACGATACATTGTAAAATAAATATAATAGACTATGTGAAGTTAGTATAAAAATCATAATAAGAAATAAGATGTTAAAAGTTGTTAGAACTAGGTTAGAAAAGGAAATTCTCGAGTTAAAAGAAAAAGTTAAGAAACTTCAGAAAAACAAAGAGATTGATGTCAGTTGTACGACGTGTCAAGATCTTAGAGTAGAAAATGTAAAACTTAAAGAGGAAGCAACTAGGCTCGCTAAATTTGAAAAGAGTACATTCTTTAAAAGAAATGTTAGGTATTCAAAAACCCTCTGGTGATAAAACGAGACTAGGTTTTAATTTAAGTGAAGCTTCAACAAGTGGGATAAAACAAGTAAAATTCGTTAAATCAAAAGAAACTGAAATTACAGGGTATGGCACCATTAAATGTTTGGACGACACCCTTAAATTTAAGGGTACCGTGTGTCCATCACCTGCTGAAGACGAGCCAGTTTCAAATTTTAAATCAAACTTGAGTCCTAAACCAAAACACTTAGCTGTTAACAATGTCAAGGTGCTTATTGCTAGTAAAAATGAAGTTAAACATTTTTATAAACCATCCTTAAAACCCGGAGTTGGATTTGTAAAACCCGAGCTTAGATAAAAAACTCCTCCACCTAGGAAAATAAATACTTCTCAACTTCGGTCTAAAACAACACAACCTAGAAGTAATTTTAGAAGACAAAGTTACCCAAATAACTATCCCGTAACTTAGAATAACTTCTAACAACAAAGTTACGTGCCTTGGGGAATTTGTCCTTTATTCCAACATCTAAATCAAATGCAACAAATGCATGGGATGTTTAATGTTAACAACTTTGGACCCATGAGATATTGGGGACCGAATGTTTGAGTTTTTGTGTGATTTAAATAGATATGTTTGGGAATTAACTTGGAGCCCGAAGAATGGGTTAAAGATAGTGGATACACAAGGCATTTGACGGGCAGCTAAAGTATCTTCTCTTCGTACAAAGCATATAACGAAGGTAACATTACTTTTGTAGTAATTTGAGAGGAAACATCATTGGCAAAGGTACGATTTCTCATGACTCACTTACTATTACAAATGTTGAGCATGTAGATAACTTAGGATTTAATTTACTTAGTGTAAGTCAAATATGTGATAATAAGTGTAACGTAATATTTTCCAAAGACGGTAGTAAGATTACTAAGGATGGAAAGACTATAGGTAGAGGAATTAGGAAGAGCGGCTTGTATGTGATGAAAATAGGAAATAAGCCGAAAGATAAACTTTGCCTAGCAACTATAGACGAAAGCTCTACATTATGGCATAGGAGACTAGGTCACGCTAATATGCGTTTGATTCAATAATATTTAGCATCCTAGGTCTTAGTTAGAAATTTACCTAAGCTTAGGTTTGATCAACACTTTTGTGACGCTTGTAAAATTAGAAAATAAGCCAATGCCAGTCACAAAGCTAAGAATATAGTATCCACAACTAGATGCCTAAAACTCCTATACATGGATCTTTTTGGTCCATCCGCCGTACGGAGTTACGGAAGAAACCTTTACAACTTAGTAATAGTAGATGACTATTCTAGGTATACTTGGACACGATTTCTTAAGACTAAAACTAAGGCTTTCGAGCAATTTGAAATTTTCAGTAAGAAAGTCCAAAATCAACTAGGTTGTCCAATAGTTTCGATTAGGACGGATCATGGTCGAGAATTTGATAATAAAGTGCAATTCGGAGATTATTGTGACTCTAATAGGATCACTCACAATTTCTCGGCTCCGCACACTCCACAATCAAATGGTGGAGTAGAAAGGAAAAATCGTACTCTACAAGAGATGAGTAGAACAATGTTGAACGAACAATCGATACCGCAAAAGTTTTGGTGTTATGCCGTAGACACCTCAACGTATATACTCAATTGGATTTTGATTAGACCAGTTTTAGGAAAAAACACCATACGAAATATTGAGAGGTAGGAAACCTACTCTATATTACTTTAGATTGCATGGTTTTGTAACCTTACAACAGGTTTTACCTCTCGAGGGATCTCAAGAGGCTTACAACCCCACCAGGCAGTGTACCTGATCGATGTAGTATAGTGTAGTGGTAAGTACGGGGGATTGATCGTTCTCCACAGGGAATAGTGTTCGTTAGGTATGAAAGGCTACTCTAATTAGGTCTAAGGGTTGAGGAAGATTCTTTTTTTATGTTTTTATAATTTTATGAAAGCAAGTAAAATCTCGGGTTTGAAGGAGTGGGCGGAATTAGTTGCTAGTCAACTAACCCAATTTACTACGAATGCAAATAAAATAAATAACTGAAAATAAAATGTGGTGAGAAACTTATGTGTAGAGAAATGTGTTTACTTAGATTTCCTTACTCCCTAACTATCTTTTACCGGTTAATTAGTGTGTATTAGTCGCGTGGGTGACGGGTGTATTCCTTAATACCATTCGTGGGGTGGCGTACTTACTTCCCCAACTCTACAAGCTCCTACTTCACTCCTATGTCGAGCCGGCTAGGAAGCTCCTAACATGGGATCACTAGAATTCGCTTGTGCATTAAATACAACCATAAAAACCTTTAGTACGCGTTTGGTTCATGTTTCTTAAGACGTTCAAGCAAGTTACCGAATAGGAAGTTAGCCAGTTTTCTTAAGCCTAACATAGATAAACAATCATCCAATACAACTAACAACACACTAACAACCAATAATCAATAGCTAAGTTTCATTAGATCTAAGCAAACACAAGATAAATTTAGCCTAACATGTTAAACAAAAGACAAGAATAAGATAGAATCAAACAACACATAGACATATTGAATGATTAATTGATAACTTATCTTTCAATGAAACATGGAAGATCTCAAGGCAAAAAGCCCTGAAAAAGTAGCTAAAATCGTCTTAGGGTTCTCTCCCAAAATTCCACACACTAAGCTCTCCTTAATGACAAAAGATTAGAAAACTATATATAGATTTTTGGATCTGACGGCGTCACCTTATGGAGTGTGACGCCGTCACCTCGCCGCTTCTAGGGTTCCCGGATGACCTTCTTGACGCCGTCCCTCTTTAGCTCTTCAAAAATCCATTCTGGCTTATCAAGGCTTGACGCCGTCTAACAATGAACGTGACGCCGTCCCCTTATGATTTAAGCCGTGACGCCCTCGATCAAGTTAAAGCGTGACGCCGTCAGAATTCACATGCTATTTTCACTGGCTTATCATGAGTAAATTTCACGTCCAACTTTTCTTGCCAAAGCATGACGCCGTCCAGAGTAAATTATGACGCCGTCAAGAGTAACTTTTAGCCGATTTTTGAGACTTTGTCGTTTTCTACACTTTTATGCTCCAAAAACGTCCAAAATGCCTCCTTTTCCAGATTTCTCCTCAAAAGTACCTAAAATGACAAAAGGAACGATTTAGGGCAATATTTGATCAAATAAATACGATTTAAGGCTTAAATGACCCCTTAAAAGCGGTACACTTTTCGCTTCATCAAATACCCTTACACTTGAGATTTGCTTGTCCTCAAGCAAATGCGCTTTTATTCTAATCAAAATACAAGCTAGGGGTCATTTAATGCTAACATAAAAGTAATTACAACAAATAATCGTTCCACTTCAATCATAATAAGCACGGAGATTACATACTAGCACCTCACAAGTAGTGTTTAGATACTCACATCTCTCAAGTGTCATCAAAATAAATCTCATAAATGAAAACGGATAATATCTCTCACTACCTGTCATAGCAAATAGATTACCATAGGCTTGGGAAAGGATCAAAAACCTCCTCCACTAGGCGTAAGCACCTAAGATAAACTATCAAAGAGGGCTTTTAAATGGGTTATAACTTTAGGTGTAGGGAAAAGGAAAACACGGTTTTGTTGGATAAAGGATATTTTACTGGTGGCGAGTTAAAAATCTTGATCAATTACATGTACTATACAACGTTGCTAAGCCAAGACTAGACTCGATCTTAAGCTAGAAACAAATTAACAAAATAACAAAAATATAAAATAAACATAAAATAAAACGGGATGGTAGTCCGTATGTTTTTTCTATTTTTCATTTTCTCATTTTTTTGTATTTTTCTTGATTTTTTTTTTTTTTTTTTTTTTTTTTTTTTTTTTTTTTTTTTTGACATACACTTTTGCCCTACCATCCAAAATAATACATCATAGGGGCATTGCATCCCCCTTACACTTGAACTTTTACATAACTTTACAAATACTAATCTAATGACTCGAATTAAGATAATTAAAAAACTTGGAGTACTTTTAAAATATTTAGCACATATGGGGGTAATAAATGATGTTCTTCCCCGTTACTCCATTACACTAGTACTTTACCCATGAGTCCCAATCGTCCCAAAACAATATGTACAAGGATATGACTCGACTTAGCAACCATGTAATCAATTAGATAATTAACTTGGGTTTAAACAAATGTTGTAACAATAATGCACTAAAGATGAGTGCATACAAGGTAGGCTAAGGCGATTTGGGTGTACATTTTAGTGGGGTGTAACAAATTCTTCCTTTAAGTAAAATGCTTAAAGGTCGAAACGAAAAGATAGGCTCTGAGGGGTGTACTAGGGTATCGTGTACTAAAAATGAGTACAACGCAAAGGGTGTGGGAGAATTACTTGACCAATGTAGCCAACGTAATTATAACAAAAACACAGGTGTAAAACAATGGGTTAATCCTAATGCCTCTTATCATGTAGTAAATCTAACTACACGAATGTAGTCTCACTTGTGGCCTTGGAATGGTCCTAACGCAAGTTCTAGAATCTAAGTGCTACCGGTACACACATCATAGCATAAATGCTTTTCCTACCAATTCTAGGGGCGAACCTCACATATTTGGGGTGGAAAATTTTTTAGTGGTACGGTTTTTGTGCTAGTCATATAACTCCTATCCGTGAGACGCTTATTAGAACTAAAGTTTCACTCCTATATGTTGTAAAATTTTTTTAAATTTGGCACTAAAATTACCTTAACAAGTATTTCTCTCAGTTTTATTACACATCTACTATTAAACAAACAAAAATCAAGCGCAATGGCATTCTCTAAAATCGTACTTTTACCCCCCCTTACACTTAAGATGAACATTGTCCCCAATGTTCAAATAATAAGATGTAAAAGCAAAAAGTAAAAGAATGAAATCAAATACTCCCCTGATTCGCTCGGTGGATAATGAAATTACACGGTTATATCTTCTTCCAAAGAGAATGTTGAAGCTCCATGACTAATGCATCGCCATAAGCTTGATTTCAAAAACATCTCCTTGTCCAAAATAACCTGTTAAACCTGAGAAAACAAACACGAAAACCTGCATAACATCGGCGGGAAAAATCTATATATAAGGATATAATGCTTGTGGAATGATAATTTTGCAGATTCCTGGAGATTATAAGTTGGAGATTTTAATAAAACTTTTTATGAAAACAAAACTTTCAAAAATTTCTGGAAATTAAATCTGACGCCGTCAGGTTATAACCCCTGACGCCGTCAGAAATGACCTGACAAAAATTTTCATTTTAAGTTTCCGGAAAATTTCTGGAAAAACCTTTACCTTACTTCCTGGAAATCCTGCAAAACCTCATTATGACTCGATACAAGCATTTGACTCAAACAAATACTAATATGTATGCTAATTTATTATTATTACGATTCATGTTAATTTGTGTTCTAATAAACCGATTTAGATTTCCCTTACACTTATCTTTTGCAAAATACCTTTATATGTAGTTAAGACGAAGTTAAAAACAACATAAAGCATTTTCACAAATTAGTTTTTAACATGAACCAATAATAATAAAAATTAAACACACATACGGAAACAAATAAAAACAAACAAACAAATAAATAAACACACAAAGCAAATAAAACAAATAAAGCTTGGGTTGCCTCCCAAGAAGCGCTTTTCTTTATTAACGAGTCTTGTAGCTAGACTCAAAGTCACGTACATTACGTGACTTCTTCCTCGAAAGTTATGTCTTCCTCATTGATCATTTCATTACCATTCTCTTGATAATGCTTGACTCGTTGAATATTCACAGTGAATTCTCTATCCTCGTCGTCAATTAATACAACGGCTCCGGTTTTAGAAGAGCTCCTTACGGTAAAAGGTCCATACCATCTAGATTTAAGTTTCCCAGGAAATAGCCTTAAGCGAGAATTATATAATAAGACCTTGTCTCCTTCTGAAAACTCCTTGGGTCTCTTAATCCGTTGGTCATGCCATCTTTTCGCCCTCTCTTTGTATGTGATGGAAGATTCATAAGCCTCTAATCTCAATTCATCAAGCTCTTGGAGCTGTAAGAATCTATTTGTTCCCGCAACTGTATAATCCAAATTACAAGCCTTAAGTGCCCAATATGCTTTGTGTTCCAGTTCTACTGGAAGGTGGCATGCCTTGCCATATACCATACGGAACGGGGTTGTCCCGATTGGTGTCTTATAGGCGGTTCGAAATGCCCACAAAGCCTCGTCGAGCTTAAAAGACCAATCTTTTCTGTTTTGATTAACCGTTTTCTCTAAGATTCTCTTTATGGCTCTATTAGTGTTCTCGACTTGACCGTTTGTTTGAGGATGGTAAGCGGTGGAGAATCGGTGAGAGACTCCATATCTTTTCATGACTTTCTCCATTTGTGAATTGCAAAAATGGGTTCCCCTGTCACTAATAAGAGCCTTCGGAATTCCGAACCTAGCGAACAATTTCTTTAAGAAATGAATGACTACCCTAGCGTCGTTAGTCCTAAGGGCTTGTGCTTCCACCCATTTCGAAACATAATCAATGGCCACCAAGATGTATTCATTCCCTCCAGAAGATGGGAATGGTCCCATGAAATCAATTCCCCAGACATTAAAAACCTCACAAACTTGTATATAATTCTGTGGGGCTTCATCCCTCCTAGAGATATTCCCGGCTCTTTGACATGCGTCACAAGTTTGTATCATTCCCTTCACATCACGAAATATTGTAGGCCAATAGAATCCCGCGTCGAAGACCTTTCGTGCAGTAGTGCTTATTCCGTGATGTCCTCCAGATGGACCTGCATGACACTCTTTCATAATTCTGACAGCCTCTCTTTCCGAAACACAACGCCTGATTACCTGATCTGGACATCTTCGAAATAAGAAGGGTTCATCCCAAAAGTAGTACTTTAATTGATTAAAGAACCTCCTTTTTTCATGCCTGCTCATATGCTCAGGGATGACTCTACTTGCCAGGTAGTTAGCATAATCCGCATACCAAGGTTCAGAATCATTTATTAACATGAGCTGCTCTTCAGGAAATGTTTCCCGAATCTCACTCTTGTCAGATTCAGCGAGGCTGGGGTTTTCGAGACGAGAGAGATGATCAGCCGCAAGATTCTCTGCTCCTTTCTTATCACGAATTTCAACATCGAACTCTTGCAATAGTAGGATCCAACGAAGTAACCGTGGTTTAGCATCCTGTTTAGCGAAAAGATATCGAATAGCTGAATGATCCGTAAAAACAACCGTTTTAGAAAGGACAAGATACTGGCGAAATTTATCAAAAGCGAATACCACGGCTAGTAATTCCTTTTCAGTGGTAGTGTAGTTTTCTTGAGCAGGATTCATGGTTTTGCTAGCGTAGTATATTGGCTGAAAGTGTTTGTTAAGCCTTTGGCCTAATACTGCTCCAACAGCATAATCACTAGCATCGCACATGATTTCAAAGGGTAACTCCCAGTTAGGGGTAACCATAATTGGAGCTTGGGTAAGTTCCTGCTTCAATAGATCGAATGCGTCCTTGCACTCTTGAGAGAAGTCGAACGGGGCATCCTTCATGAGTAACTGAGTCATTGGTTTAGCTACCTTTGAGAAATCCTTAATGAATCTCCTATAGAAGCCAGCATGACCCAAAAAACTACGGATTGCCTTGACAGTTGTTGGATAGGGAAGTTTGGATATAGCTTCAATTTTTGCCCGGTCTACTTCGATTCCACTTCCTGAAATTTTGTGCCCCAGCACAATCCCTTCTTTTACCATAAAGTGGCACTTTTCCCAGTTTAGTACCAAGTTGGTCTCCTCACAACGTTTGAGCATTTTCTCAAGGTTAGCAAGACAGCGATCAAAAGAGTTCCCAAAGACTGAAAAATCATCCATAAAGACCTCCATGCTGTCTTCCATTAACTCATGGAAGATTGCCGTCATGCAGCGCTGGAAAGTGGCGGGGGCGTTACATAGTCCAAAGGGCATTCGCTTGTAGGCGAAGGTGCCATACGGGCATGTAAACGTGGTCTTTTCTTGGTCCTCAGGAGCGATAGGGATTTGGAAATACCCTGAGAACCCATCTAGGAAGCAGTAGTACTCATGCCCTGCTAACCTTTCCAACATTTGGTCGATAAATGGGAGAGGGAAATGATCTTTTCGGGTTGCATCATTCAACTTCCTATAATCGATGCACACACGCCATCCAGTTACTGTTCGTTGAGGTACTAACTCATCCTTATCATTCTTCACCACCGTCATTCCTCCCTTTTTTGGTACAACCTGTACAGGACTTACCCATGGACTGTCCGAAATCGGGTAAATTAGTCCTGCATCTAGGAGCTTAATGACTTCCTTCTTTACGACTTCCTTTATGTTGGGATTTACTCGCCTTTGAGGTTGCACGCTGGGTTTATAATCCTCCTCCATGAGGATTTTATGCGTACAAAAGGTAGAGTCAATACCCTTGATATCGGCTACACTCCATGCTATAACTCCTTTATATTTTTTTAAAACTCCTAAGAGTTTATCTTTTTGTTCACTTTTCAAGGAGGAGCTTATGATTACCGGGAGTTGATCTTCTCCTTGAAGGAAGGCATATTCAAGGTTGTTCGGGAGTTCCTTGAGTTCTAACGTGGGTGGCTCGATGATGGAAGGTTTAAGTTTGTTCTCGGGTTTACGAAGCTCAAGCTGTTCGATTTCTTGTCTGGGATAGAAGGAGACTGCATTCACATCCATAGCCTTTTCCTCCTCTAAGATGGGTAAGAAAGCTTCATCTCGCAACCAACCAGCTTCCACCTGTTCATCTACACAATTATCAATCTCGTCGGATAGTTCATCGATTTCTTCGATGAAATACAGTTGATTATCTGCTTCGAGAGAAAGATTCATAGTGTCCTTGATGTCGAAGGTTAAGCTATAGGCCCCCACTCGTAAGGTTAGTTTGCCGTCATGAACATCAATAACAGCACGAGAAGTTGCAAGGAAGGGTCTTCCTAGAATGATGGGCACAAGATCATCTTCTTCCATTTCTAGGATGACGAAGTCAACTGGAAATTTAAACTTCCCTACCTTAACCAGCACATTCTCGCATATTCCTAAGGGGTATTTGACTGATCTATCGGCCAGTTGGATGCTCATACGGGTTGGTTTCAGCCCAGAATACCCTTAGCTTGAGGAACAGGGAATGCGGCATAAGATTGATGCTTGCTCCTAAGTCGGCTAAAGCATTTTTGACTGAAAGAGATCCAATTGAACAGGGCAAGGTGAAACTACCTGGGTCGTCCACCTTCTTTGGTAGCCCTCGTTGGGTCACCACAGAACATTCTTCTCCTAAGGTTACAAGACCCTCGAGTCCTTTCCTGTTGGTGAGCAGCCTCTTGAAGTATGTACTATATTTGGGCATATGATAACATGCATCAAGAAGGGGTATGGTGACGACCGAATTCTTCAAATATGACAGGAATCTTTTATTATCACTTTCGGCCTTTTTATTCTTGAGGCGAGATGGGTATGGGACTTTAAGGGGCTGTTTGGCAGGAGTAGGTGGGGATGGAGTTACCGGAGGGGTTTGCTCGGGATTTTCGTTGTTCACATTATTGTTTTCCTCATGAGGGGTGTTGGGTTCCATGGCGTTAGATGGTTGAGCTGGGTAGGGTGGATCCTTAGTAGTTGTTCCAGCACGAGTGGTGATGGGGAGTAAAGGATCTCTTTGCGGCTCGCCAAGGCCGTCGAGAGTGGCGTTGAGTTCTGCGAATTTGGCCTTTACGTTGGTTTGTTGGCTATTGATAAAGTCGTCAAGACCATTTAGTTGCAGATTCTTTTCAAACGTGAAATGCCCGAGATCATCCTCAAAAGTGCTCCTAACCTTATAGTCAGGATATTCTCCTCCTCCCTCTTCTCTCACAAGATTTCCCCAAGGGGTGAAATCATTGTTTTGGTAGAAAGTTAAGAGCGAAGGATCATCGAAGATGTCGTGGCTTGACAAGCACGCTTGTTCGGTGGTGGTATCATCCTCGCATTCCTCCACTTCATGCGGGCCGCCACATTGATCACAGATCAAGTATGGGTTTGATAACCGCTTAGTTGGTTGCGACTTGTCTAGATAAGATACCTGATCATTCAATCTACTCACCCGACTAGCAAAAGGAGGCTCTTTCATGATCTTGGAAACGCTCATGATCGAATCGGGTTCATCCCAGGTATCGTCTTGATCATTCGCGTATTCCTCAATTCTATTCCATCCTTCCTCAACGCTTAGTTTGGCTATTTTTCCTTTTGATGAATTATTAATGCCCAATTGGTCGTTTTTGGAGACACTGTCATAAAAGATTTGGACAAGAAGCCAGAGTTCAATGCCATGATGAGGGACCTATCTAATTAGATCCTTGAATCTAACCCAAGATTTGTGAATAGGTTCTGCTGGTCCAACTTGGAAGCGGAGGATTTCGTCTCTCAACTTTGAAGTTCTTCCTATGGGAAAGAATTTCTCATAGAATTTTGAGATAAGCTGTTCCCATGTGAAGATGGATTCGGAAGGAAGTTGGTTATACCAGTCTCCGGCTCTTTCATGAAGGGTGAAGGGAAAGAATCGCAACCGGGAGGTATCTCTAGTGGCTCCGTCCGTATGGAGGGTATCCACTATTTTCAGGAAGTCCTTGATGTGTTGGATTGGATCTTCAGTTTTCAATCCGTGAAACTTGCATACACTTTGGACAAGCCAAATATCAGTTGCACGCAAGACCCCATCCGTGTGTTCATTTGGAAAAACGATAGCATTGGAAAAACCACGAGGGGTGGGAGAAGAGTAGTCCTTGAGACATTTGGGGATTGGGATTTCGGGAACTTCCATATCGTGATTGGGTTGAGGGCTAGGAGGTGTAGAATGATGATTGGATTCTTCCTCGGAGAGGGCATCATCAAAATTGATCGTGGATGGTTCAGCCGCTTGGTGGAGTCGCCTTAATTTATGCATTTCCCTTTCGGGTTCAGCATAGGGTGTGGCAAGAGTCTTTATCGAGCTTCGGCTCCTAGTGATTCTAAGATTAGGGGGGTCATCATCCAAAATTAGGGAATATCCTCCTAAAGTGCGGGGCCAAAAACTTGATGCGTGGGTTTTGCAACCTTACAACAGGTTTTACCTCTCGAGGGATCTCAAGAGGCTTACAACCCCACCAGGCAGTGTACCTGACCGATGTAGTATAGTGTAGTGGTAAGTACGGGGGATTGATCGTTCTCCACAGGGAATAGTGTTCGTTAGGTGTGAAAGGCTACTCTAATTAGGTCTAAGGGTTGAGGAAGATTCTTTTTATGTTTTTATATTTTTATGAAAGCAAGTAAAATCTCGGGTTTGAAGGAGTGGGCGGAATTAGTTGCTAGTCAACTAACCCAAAATTACTACGGATGCAAATAAAATAAAATAACAAAAATGAAATGTGGTGAGAAACTTATGTGTAGAGAAATGTGTTTACTTAGATTTCCTTACTCCCTAACTATCTTTTACCGGTTAATTAGTGTGTATTAGTTGCGTGGATGACGGGTGTATTCCTTAATACCATTCGTGGGGTGGCGTACTTACTTCCCCAACTCTACAAGCTCCTACTTCACTCCTATGTCGAGCCGGCTAGGAAGCTCCTAACATGGGATCACTAGAATTCGCTTGTGCATTAAATACAACCATAAAAACCTTTAGTACGCGTTTGGTTCATGTTTCTTAAGACGTTCAAGCAAGTTACCGAATAGGAAGTTAGCCAGTTTTCTTAAGCCTAACATAGATAAACAATCATCCAATACAACTAATAACACACTAACAACCAATAATCAATAGCTAGGTTTCATTAGATCTAAGCAAACACAAGATAAAATTAGCCTAACATGTTAAACAAAAGACAAGAATAAGATAGAATCAAACAACACATAGACATATTGAATGATTAATTGATAACTTATCTTTCAATGAAACATGGAAGATCTCAAGGCAAAAAGCCCTGAAAAAGTAGCTAAAATCGTCTTAGGGTTTTATCCCAAAATTCCACACACTAAGCTCTCCTTAATGACAAAAGATTAGAAAACTATATATAGATTTTTGGATCTGACGGCGTCACCTTATGGAGTGTGACGCCGTCACCTCGCCGCTTCTAGGGTTCCCGGATGACCTTCTTGACGCCGTCCCTCTTTAGCTCTTCAAAAATCCATTCTGGCTTATCAAGGCTTGACGCCGTCGAACCATGAACGTGACGCCGTCCCCTTATGATTTAAGCCGTGACGCCCTTGATCAAGTTAAAGCATGACGCCGTCAGAATTTACATGCTATTTTCACTGGCCTATCATGAGTAAATTTCACGTCCACTTTTTCTTGCCAAAGCATGACGCCGTCCAGAGTAAATTGTGACGCCGTCAGGAGTAACTTTTAGCCGATTTTTGAGACTTTGCCGTTTTCTTCACTTTAATGCTCCAAAAACGTCCAAAATGCCTCCTTTTCCAGATTTCTCCTCAAAAGTACCTAAAATGACAAAAGGAACGATTTAGGGCAATATTTGATCAAATAAATACGATTTAAGGCTTAAATGACCCCTTAAAAGCGGTACACTTTTCGCCTCATCAAATACCCTTACACTTGAGATTTGCTTGTCCTCAAGCAAATGCGCTTTTATTCTAATCAAAATACAAGTTAGGGGTCATTTAATGCAAACATAAAAGTAATTACAACAAATAATCGTTCCACTTCAATCATAATAAGCACGGAGATTATAAACTAGCACCTCACAAGTAGTGTTTAGATACTCACATCTCTCAAGTGTCATCAAAATAAATCTCATAAATGAAAACGGAAAATATCTCTCACTACCTGTCATAGCAAATAGATTACCATAGGCTTGGGAAAGGATCGAAAACCTCCTCCACTAGGCGTAAGCACCTAAGATAAACTATCAAAGAGGGCTTTTAAATGGGTTATAACGTTAGGTGTAGGGAAAAGGAAAACACGGTTTTGTTGGATAAAGGATATTTTACTGGTGGCGAGTTAAAAATCTTGATCAATTACATGTACTATACAATGTTGCTAAGCCAAGACTAGACTCGATCTTAAGCTAGAAACGAAATAACAAAAACAAAAATATAAAATAAACATAAAATAAAACGGGATGGTAGTCCGTATGTTTTTTCTACTTTTCTTTTTCTCATTTTTTTGTATTTTTCTTGATTTTTTTTTTTTTTTTTTTTTTTTTTTTTTTTTTTTGCATACACTTTTGCCCTACCATCAAAAATAATACATCATAGGGGCATTGCATCCCCCTTACACTTGAACTTTTACATAACTTTACAAATACTAATCTAATGACTCGAATTAAGATAATTGAAAAACTTGGAGTACTTTTAAAATATTTAGCACATATGGGGGTAATAAATGATGTTCTTCCCCGTTACTCCATTACACTAGTACTTTACCCATGAGTCCCAATCGTCCCAAAACAATATGTACAAGGATATGACTCGACTTAGCAACCATGTAATCAATTAGATAATTAACTTGGGTTTAAACAAATGTTGTCACAATAATGCACTAAAAATGAGTGCATACAAGGTAGGCTAAGGCGATTTGGGTGTACATTTTAGTGGGGTGTAAACAAATTCTTCCTTTAAGTAAAATGCTTAAAGGTCGAAACGAAAAGATAGGCTCTGAGGGGTGTACTAGGGGTATCGTGTACTAAAAATGATTACAACGCAGAGGGTGTGGGAGAATCACTTGACCAATGTAGCCAACGTAATTATAACAAAAACACAGGTGTAAAACAATGGGTTAATCCTAATGCCTCTTATCATGTAGTAAATCTAACTACACGAATGTAGTCTCACTTGTGGCCTTGGAATGGTCCTAACGCAAGTTCTAGAATCTAAGTGCTACCGGTACACACATCATAGCATAAATGCTTTTCCTACCAATTCTAGGGGCGAACCTCACATATTTGGGGGTGGAAAATTTTTTAGTGGTACGGTTTTTGTGCTAGTCATATAACTCCTATCCGTGAGACGCTCATTAAGATCAAAGTTTCACTCCTATATGTTGTAAAAAATTTTAAATTTGGCACTAAAATTACCTTAACAAGTATTTCTCTCAGTTTTATTACACATCTACCATCAAACAAACAAAAATCAAGCGCAATTGTATTCTCTAAAATCGTACTTTTACCCTCCCCTTACACTTAAGATGAACATTGTCCCCAATGTTCAAATAATAAGATGTAAAAGCAAAAAGTAAAAGAATGAAATCAAATACTCCCCTGATTCGCTCGGTGGATAATGAGATTACACGGTTAAATCTTCCTCCAAAGTAATGTTGAAGCTCCATGACTAATGCATCGCCATAAGCTTGATTCCAAAAACATCTCCTTGTCCAAAATAACCTGTTAAACCTGAGAAAACAAACACGAAAACCTGCATAACATCGGCGGGATAAAATCTATATATAAGGATATAATGCTTGTGGAATGAAAATTTTGCAAATTACTGGAGATTATAAGTTGGAGATTTTAATAAAAACTTTTTATGAAAACAAAACTTTCAAAAATTTCTGGAAATTAAATCTGACGCCGTCAGGTTATAACCCCTGACGCCGTCAGAAATGACCTGACAAAAATTTTCGTTTTAAGTTCCCGGAAAATTTCTGGAAAAACCTTTACCTTACTTCCTGGAAATCCTGCAAAACATCATTATGACTCGATACAAGCATTTGACTCAAACAAATACGAATATGTATGCTAATTTATTATTATTACGATTCATGTTAATTTGTGTTCTAATAAACCGATTTAGATTTCCCTTACACTTATCTTTTGCAAAATACCTTTATATGTAGTTAAGACGAAGTTAAAAACAACATAAAGCATTTTCACAAATTAGTTTTTAACATGAATCAATAATGATAAAAATTAAACACACATACGGAAACAAATAGAAACAAACAAACAAATAAATAAAGACACAAAGCAAATAAAGCAAATAAAGCTTGGGTTGCCTCCCAAGAAGCGCTTTTCTTTATTAACGAGTCTTGTAGCTAGACTCAAAGTCACGTACATTACGTGACTCCATCATCGGTCACGGTTCCTAGGCCATTCTCCTTCCCGGTTCTATATTCCGGTCCTAATTTCAAACAATCCTTGTAGAAACCGAATATCCTTTCCATAACATAGTCTACTCCTTTACTTCTATCCTTATCATTCCTATAGTAGACCGCTTGTTTAAGCTCCTTCTCAACATTTGACAAGTGTTGGAATTGTTCTATCTTATATTTCATTTGGTAGCTTACTTCATCGGTCTCATCCTTAAATCTAACTATCCCTAAGGAAGGTTCATAAGTCATTCTAGAGACCTCAACAAATGGTTTTCCAAAAACCACTTGAGTCAAGGATGCATCGACTATTGGGCGGATATCTTCTACAATTACAAAGTCGGTGACATAGGTGAAGTTTCCTACATAAACCGGTAATCCCTTAACTCTTCCCGTGAAGTTACTCATCCAACCCTTGTCAGGGAGCATCCTATACCCAAGTTGATTTTTCATTATCAAGTTGTAGTGGGCTCTAGTCATGATGTTTATGGGCGATCTAAGGTCGATGTAAGCTTTCCACACATGTAGATGTCCGATGTTGCATGGTATGTTGAGATTAGAAGGGTCGCCTATTTCTAGGATTGGTCTACCTAGGAAGTATGGTGTCTCGGGGTCATCGAATAAGTTTGTATGATATGCACGCTCTTCCTTAGTGGGTAGCCTATTGAAGTAGTCCTCATCATTATCTACTTCCTCAATCACACTTGTCCTAACTTCCTTATCAACCTCGACTTTCCTATCCTCATCCTTAGGTTCACTATTATCCTCATTCCTATCAATTGGTTTAATAGTGACAATGTTGACAAAGTGGACGTGTTTGGATGAAGAGGGGTCTTTTACTTGGGGTCCGCTATTTGTGTTCCTAGCGTCCTTATGTGGAGGTGATAACACTTGGTTATTGAGGGCTTTCAACAAGTTGTCAATTTTATTGGTCATCTCAGTTTGTTGTTGATTGAATTCGGTCTCGAATCTAGCTATCCGAGCTTCTTGAGATGCCATAAATTGGGAAATCAATCCTTCAAAGTTATTGGTACTACCATTGCCGGAAGGATTGTTGTTGAAAGTACGGTTCGAGTTGGAACCGCTTGATTGGAAACGATTAGGTGGGTTGGAAGAATTGGTTTGTTGCGAGTTTTGGTTTTGTTTCCACCTAAGGTTCGGGTGATTTTTCCATGAGGGGTTGTATGAATCACCATAATGGTTTGGCTCGGGTTTGAAAGTGTACCACTTGTCTCCCGCTCCGTCGGTACGCGAGGATGCGTAGTCCACAAAAGCTTGTTCGGGGAGTTCCATGCAATCACGAGTGTCGTGGGGACCACTACATAATTCACATGAAGAAGTGATTTTGTTCACTTGGTTTGAAGGTTTAGGAGCCTCGTAGGATTTCATGAGAAACTTGACTTGGTCTTCAAGTTCTATGATCCTACGGTCAGAAGTGCTTGAATTGTTCGAGGGCAAAGATATTGCCTTGACCGTTTTATTCAAATCACGGGGGTCACTCCAACTTTCGTTGTCATAAAGAGCAAGATCCTCTAGGAGAGCCCATGATTGTTCCGCACTTAGATCACGTAGCTTGCCACCGGCCGCTTGGTCAATGGTTTGCCTCGTGGAGAGATTGATATGATCATAGAAGATTTGGACTTGGAGCCAAAGTTCTATGCCATGGTGAGGGACTTTCTGGAGTAAGTCCTTGAATCGAGTCCATGCCTCGTAGAGAGTTTCGCCTTGACGTTGTTGGAACATCAAGATATCATTCCTTAGCTTGGTAGTTCTTCCCGGTGGGAAAAACTGAGCAAGGAAACGAGTAGTAAGATCATCCCAAGAGGTGATGGATCCTGCGGGTTGACGTTCTAGCCACTGACTAGCTTGGTCCCGCAGAGAGAATTGAAAGAGACGCAATCGGGTCGTCTCTCGAGTGGCAACATCAAGGTCTATAGAATCAACGATTTTAAGAAAGTCCTTGAGATGTTGATTAGGATCTTCAGAACGAAGTCCATGGAATGCGCATCCGCTTTGCACCAACCGGATGGTGTCGGATCGCAAGGGTGTGATATTGGCTCCTTGAGTGAGCTCAATGGTGTTTCGATAGCCATGGTGGCTAGGACGGGAATACTCTCCTAAAGTACGGGCTCTAGGAGGTGGTTGTGGTTGTTGTGGTGGTGGGTTGTGGGGGTTAAGGATATTACCATCTTCCATGATGTCGGACGGTAATGGTTACGAACAAAGACACGAAGAAAATAGATAGACTAAAGAAAACCTAGAAAAATAAAACAAAAATCTCACTAGAAAGGAATCTAGTGAGTAGACCTAATAGAAATAAAAATTCAACCTAAACAATAACTATTCCCCGGCAGCGGCGCCAAAAACTTGATTGCGTGGTTTTGTAACCTTACAACAGGTTTTACCTCTCGAGGGATCTCAAGAGGCTTACAACCCCACCAGGCAGTGTACCTGACCGATGTAGTATAGTGTAGTGGTAAGTACGGGGGATTGATCGTTCTCCACAGGGAATAGTGTTCGTTAGGTATGAAAGGCTACTCTAATTAGGTCTAAGGGTTGAGGAAGATTCTTTTTATGTTTTTATATTTTTATAAAAGCAAGTAAAATCTCGGTTTTGAAGGAGTGGGCGGATTTAGTTGCTAGTCAACTAACCCAAAATTACTACGGATGCAAATAAAATAAAATAACAAAAATGAAATGTGGTGAGAAACTTATGTGTAGAGAAATGTGTTTACTTAGATTTCCTTACTCCCTAACTATCTTTTACCGGTTAATTAGTGTGTATTAGTTGCGTGGATGACGGGTGTATTCCTTAATACCATTCGTGGGGTGGCGTACTTACTTCCCCAACTCTACAAGCTCCTACTTCACTCCTATGTCGAGCCGGCTAGGAAGCTCCTAACATGGGATCACTAGAATTCGCTTGTGCATTAAATACAACCATAAAAACCTTTAGTACGCGTTTGGTTCATGTTTCTTAAGGCGTTCAAGCTAGTTACCGAATAGGAAGTTAGCCAGTTTTCTTAAGCCTAACATAGATAAACAATCATCCAATACAACTAATAACACACTAACAACCAATAATCAATAGCTAGGTTTCATTAGATCTAAGCAAACACAAGATAAAATTAGCCTAACATGTTAAACAAAAGACAAGAATAAGATAGAATCAAACAACACATAGACATATTGAATGATTAATTGATAACTTATCTTTCAATGAAACATGGAAGATCTCAAGGCAAAAAGCCCTGAAAAAGTAGCTAAAATCGTCTTAGGGTTTTATCCCAAAATTCCACACACTAAGCTCTCCTTAATGACAAAAGATTAGAAAACTATATATAGATTTTTGGATCTGACGGCGTCACCTTATGGAGTGTGACGCCGTCACCTCGCCGCTTCTAGGGTTCCCAGATGACCTTCTTGACGCCGTCCCTCTTTAGCTCTTCAAAAATCCATTCTGGCTTATCAAGGCTTGACGCCGTCGAACCATGAACGTGACGCCGTCCCCTTATGATTTAAGCCGTGACGCCCTTGATCAAGTTAAAGCATGACGCCGTCAGAATTTACATGCTATTTTCACTGGCCTATCATGAGTAAATTTCACGTCCACTTTTTCTTGCCAAAGCATGACGCCGTCCAGAGTAAATTGTGACGCCGTCAGGAGTAACTTTTAGCCGATTTTTGAGACTTTGCCGTTTTCTTCACTTTAATGCTCCAAAAACGTCCAAAATGCCTCCTTTTCCAGATTTCTCCTCAAAAGTACCTAAAATGACAAAAGGAACGATTTAGGGCAATATTTGATCAAATAAATACGATTTAAGGCTTAAATGACCCCTTAAAAGCGGTACACTTTTCGCCTCATCAGGGCTCTAGGAGGTGGTTGTGGTTGTTGTGGTGGTGGGTTGTTGTGGTTAAGGATATTACCATCTTCCATGATGTCGGATGGTATGGTTACGAACAAAGACACGAAGAAAATAGATAGACTAAAGAAAACCTAGAAAAATAAAATAAAAATCTCACTAGAAGGGAATCTAGTGAGTAGACCTAATAGAAATAAAAATTCAACCTAAACAATAACTATTCCCCGGCAACGGCGCCAAAAACTTGATTGCGTGGTTTTGTAACCTTACAACAGGTTTTACCTCTCGAGGGATCTCAAGAGGCTTACAACCCCACCAGGCAGTGTACCTGACCGATGTAGTATAGTGTAGTGGTAAGTACGGGGGATTGATCGTTCTCCACAGGGAATAGTGTTCGTTAGGTATGAAAGGCTACTCTAATTAGGTCTAAGGGTTGAGGAAGATTCTTTTTTTATGTTTTTATAATTTTATGAAAGCAAGTAAAATCTCGGGTTTGAAGGAGTGGGCGGAATTAGTTGCTAGTCAACTAACCCAATTTACTACGAATGCAAATAAAATAAATAACTGAAAATAAAATGTGGTGAGAAACTTATGTGTAGAGAAATGTGTTTACTTAGATTTCCTTACTCCCTAACTATCTTTTACCGGTTAATTAGTGTGTATTAGTCGCGTGGATGACGGGTGTATTCCTTAATACCATTCGTGGGGTGGCGTACTTACTTCCCCAACTCTACAAGCTCCTACTTCACTCCTATGTCGAGCCGGCTAGGAAGCTCCTAACATGGGATCACTAGAATTCGCTTGTGCATTAAATACAACCATAAAAACCTTTAGTACGCGTTTGGTTCATGTTTCTTAAGACGTTCAAGCAAGTTACCGAATAGGAAGTTAGCCAGTTTTCTTAAGCCTAACATAGATAAACAATCATCCAATACAACTAACAACACACTAACAACCAATAATCAATAGCTAAGTTTCATTAGATCTAAGCAAACACAAGATAAATTTAGCCTAACATGTTAAACAAAAGACAAGAATAAGATAGAATCAAACAACACATAGACATATTGAATGATTAATTGATAACTTATCTTTCAATGAAACATGGAAGATCTCAAGGCAAAAAGCCCTGAAAAATTAGCTAAAATCGTCTTAGGGTTTTCTCCCAAAATTCCACACACTAAGCTCTCCTTAATGACAAAAGATTAGAAAACTATATATAGATTTTTGGATCTGACGGCGTCACCTTATGGAGTGTGACGCCGTCACCTCGCCGCTTCTAGGGTTCCCGGATGACCTTCTTGACGCCGTCCCTCTTTAGCTCTTCAAAAATCCATTCTGGCTTATCAAGGCTTGACGCCGTCTAACAATGAACGTGACGCCGTCCCCTTATGATTTAAGCCGTGACGCCCTCGATCAAGTTAAAGCGTGACGCCGTCAGAATTCACATGCTATTTTCACTGGCTTATCATGAGTAAATTTCACGTCCAACTTTTCTTGCCAAAGCATGACGCCGTCCAGAGTAAATTATGACGCCGTCAAGAGTAACTTTTAGCCGATTTTTGAGACTTTGTCGTTTTCTTCACTTTTATGCTCCAAAAACGTCCAAAATGCCTCCTTTTCCAGATTTCTCCTCAAAAGTACCTAAAATGACAAAAGGAACGGTTTAGGGCAATATTTGATCAAATAAATACGATTTAAGGCTTAAATGACCCCTTAAAAGCGGTACACTTTTCGCTTCATCATACTCTATATTACTTTAGAGTGTTCGGAAGCAAGTGCTTCATACTAAACACGAAAGATTACCTCACCAAGTTTGACCCAAAGTCATACGAAGGTGTTTTCCTAGGTTATTCCCAAAATAGTAAAGCCTATGTTATTCTCAACAAACACACGATGAAAGCCGAAGCGTCCTTGTTGGGTCTCGATTTCACAAGTTACTAGGAGGATTTAGAGAGAAAGAATTGTAGGTTAAACACAAGAATGATAAACTTTTAATTACTCAATTAACCAACAACTCTTCCCTTACAATAGGAAGAGTATTTATAGTACATAGAGGTGAAATGGGCCAAGCCCTAAATGGAAATGAAAAGGATGGGGCGCAGCCCATTATTGTAAACAATGTAATCATTGGGGCGCAGCCCAATTAACAAATAAATAAAAACATACAGCCCATGGGCCTTCTACACAGGCTGTAAACTAAAACTAACATAAAGACCAAAGCAACCTAATACAAAACATGATTGATACTTCAATAATCTGAGACGTGTTCCCAACAATCTCCCCCTAAGTATTGATCATCAAGGTTGCCTGACGTCGTCTTTGCTTCTTTGGCTTCTGACGTCATCAGTATCTTTGTTCTGCTTTCTTGACTAAGTGATGTGGTATGGTAACGATCTGCCTAACTCCAACGTCTTCTCGTCTTTTCCACCATGTTCATATGTCTTTGGACTTTCGTTCTTCAGCTGGTTCTCATTCAATCTTTGACTTGTGAAAGGTTGTAGTGTTTGAACTTATCTTCAGGATATGAACATGATGGAGTCTTGATGGTGGTGGAACTCCAGATCTTCATGATCCTCCGCAGGTACAGTACGAACCATCCGGCACTTACAGAGTTGGATTTCGAGATCATCAACAGCATAGTGTGAAGACTTTCTCTAATCCAAACCCAGGCCGTTCTGAACCGGATACCCCCGAAAGGGAATACACGGACACACCTAAGTGCACCCACGATTCAGTGAGTCGCTGGAGATCACCCCATGACTGTAGACCGTTTTGGAGCTAACACTAAGCGTAATCCACAAGGAATTACCGAAGTGACCTGCTGTCAGGGTTGTTTGATGATACCCTGGCAGGATTTCCATTCCATCACTGAGAATCATAATTGTGAATTCTCTCAAGAATGTTCTCGGCAGATTGCTAAGATCTGCGTAGGACACTTCCTAATTTTACAACTGGCGCCCATTAACGTAGAACGACCAGTGTAATGCTAAGTGATCCTATGAGATCTTTTGTTGTATCTCTTGGCTCTAGACTCGATTAGTGCTTATTTATTTGGTCGTCGGAGGCGTGGAGCAGAATGCCTCCTTTTCAATATCAACACATCTCGGAGTGAGAGGTTGATAGATTATGTAGGGATCTCTGTGTGAAATGAAACAAGTGTCTTTTGAGAGACACTTGAGTGGCTAGAAGGTTTAGTGCAGTGCGTCACTGGGTCCATGACGTCTTAATCTTCAATACCGGAGTTACCGTAGTAACACCCAGTAGCATATGTATTGAACCCGGTTTCTGCCCTAAGGTTGAACAATTTGGAGGGCTATTTCTTTTCACCCTTTTCTTTACTTTTATTTTTAATTCTTCAACCCCTTCTTTCTCCTTTCATTTCATTATTCCTTTTTTTCTTAATACCTAGGACTTTCTAGTTCTAAACTATTGGGATTGTCCTTGGGTAGATCCCTCCGGTTCTGGCGGATCATAGGACGGTTATTCCTAACCTTAGTCATCTTATTACACCATGACTAACCTATTATCGCCATAGACCAAAACCATTTGAAAATCTCTCAAAGCGTTTATGATTGTGAAAACATATTTTGTTAACACTTTGAGAGTTTTGAGATTTTCAGAAATACTCCCCCTCAACATGTGCTTACAAGTGTTTAAAGTAAATTTGCACATGTCGGGTAGAGTTAGCACTTTTGAATTGATTGATTTTCAATGAATCTGATCGTTACGAGACACGCTTACATCACTAGTTAGACTAGCTTGAAATTATTACCCGTCCAGATCAGATTCAAGGAAAATCACTCAAAATCGGTACATTCTACTCAGACACGTCCTTTGCGAGACACGCTTACATCACCAGATGAACTGGCTTGAAATTATTACCCGTCCCGGACATGTCTTTTCGACTATTGACTTTAGCAATCGTCAATTCGAGGGTCAATTCTGAGTCGAGCTCTTGTGAGATTACAACTTTTCATTTACCATATTTTAATCATCACTTATTCTCCCCCTCAAAAATAGCATACTCATGTTGTTTTTGGAAAACATTTGATTAAAATATGTTCTTTTTGAGGTTTACGGGAAGAATTTCAAGAACTTTGGTTTCAGAACAAAGATTTAGTTTCAAATACTCCCCCTTAACGAGGGAATACTTGTTCTTATGAGCAGAATTTTGTGAAAAACTTAGAAAAGATTCTGGTTTAATTCTACTCATAAGTAAGAAGCTTTCGCTCCTTATTTTAGGATTGAGGCACTGAAGCGTACCTCAGGGTCCTTTCTATACAAGTACGGGTTGTGCACTGTGATGTGTACACAAGCCATAGTCAAATCTAAACAAATGATGAATGATTCAAATGAATGTAAACCAAGGATACCAGTAGTTTATGCAGGTCGTCGGAATGTAAGAATGTTCGGCATCTTTGGACGTCCACCCACATAACTCTTGAGGCGCCTCATCTGCTCACGAAACTTGAGCCTTCGATCGATGCGGTCGATGAACTTCCTTGCTTGTCTCACATCTCTTCTAGGCCACCACATATGCCGCAACCATCCGACTTCCAAACCTTGTTTATGATTCTCCATAATCTCTTCAAGTTCACCTTTAACCCGAATCAATGTCTCGTCACCGAACTTAGGAATATCTTGAAAACCCATGAACCTTGTTCTCTTTTGATCTCGTACATATACCAACCCAAATGGTCTATCCCGGAATGTATAAGATGTCCATTCGCTGACCCCCGGTGGTTGGAAATCCGGCTTGACCAAGTTCAACTTCTTTTGGTAGCTTTCCACCCCAAGATGAACATCCTCAACTCGCTGTTTGATTACAATACTACGGATGTAAATCAGAAGAGAATTGATGATGTCATACTGAAGACGACCCGGTAAATGCTCCAAATTGCCTTGAATCTTAAGAAGATACATATCTTCAATGTCGTTCAGATTCAAGTACGGATAATTAGATTCCTTGAAGCTGTATTCCTTTCCATCCTGTCTACGAACGGTGATCTTCGTCAGAAAGTTATACCCATAGTTGAATTCGGTTTCAGCGCTGACGATGGAAAGTATCCGACTTTCGTGATACACAGGAGTTTTAGTCGGTTTTGCTAGCTTCCACTTGTAGAACAATTTACGCATATCAGACCAGTGATAGATACCTAGAAGTGCATCGTCGTTGTATTCTTCTACTTCGTTGAGGAATAATTCATCAATTTGCTCCTCAAATCCATCTATCACGTAGGAAGCTGCCGGACACTTTGTCAGGGATGTAGCATAACGCTTTTCCGGATCGGTATTACCATAGAGTAGATACTCCAAGTCTCGATTGAAGAAAAACTTCTTGGGTATCTGAAGGTTGTGAGGGGGTCCGATGAGAGGTAGTGGTTTCGAATAGTCACGAAGATTTAAAGAGCCATGAGGATCCCAAGTCACGTTCTCGGTCATTTCCCTTGCAACCTGTTCCAAATTATATTCGAACTCTAAATGGGAGGTTGTGACCGTCTTGAATTTAGTGAATCTAGCTTCTCGAACCTTGACAATGTCAGAAAGTTCTAATTGCTGAACCCGCATAACCTTCTTGAGACGTTTCGTGAAATCCACAACAGAGTCGGTAGTAGGAACATCATCAGGAGAATCAGGGTTCGCATCTACCATCTGTTCAAACCATGTTTGCTTCTCTGCATCTGGGTTGACCCATTCCGGTGCAGGTAACAAAGCTGCATCCGGTGGTGGTGCTGTAACAAAGGTGAACCTGGGAGGAGCAATGTCAGGATCATGCTGCTCCAATGAGATATCGTGATGTGGTTCAGGGTCATCGAAAGCACCCGAATCTTGTGGAACAAACCCCTCAGAGCCAGTGGAGTGAGGAGTGGTAGTAGGTTGAGCTCTAGAAGTACCCTCCTTTCTCTGTCTTTTCCCTTTTCCCTTGGCTTGGTCGTCCTTGTCCCGATCATCGCGACGACATTTGCTGGGTTTGTCTTGCTTGCAGCCCTCTTTTTCTTTCTTCTTCTCATCTCTCTTAATTGAATTGATCAGAGCACGACGAAGTTCCTTTTCAGCTGGATCATCGGCGACACCTTCAAGCAACTTTACCTTGTAGTATGAAAGTGGTGTATCGGCCGGTAGAGTGTGTAGGGTTACTGGCGTGGTTTTAAGACGATGAGCTACAACACGATCTAGCTTCTTCTTCACATACTCCTTCATGAGACCGGGAATAACGTCAGTAAGTTCATCGGTGATCTGTTGAGGCAGCGTGTTACTGATGTAGTGATCACACGCTGTCTCAATGTTGTACCCTTTAAACTCATTCATGTCTCGTTGAAGTGCTTCTAACTGTTGTTGTTGGGTTGCAAGCTTTTCCTCTAACTCTTTCAGCTTGTCAGTATTTGCGGGTAATGGTGCGGTAGGTGTGGTTTGATTAACTGGTGATGGTGTTCTTGTTTTAGAGGTTTCACCCTCTGGGTTCACAGGTGGGGTAGGTATACGTTCGTCACCCCTATTATCCGTTTCATCATCATTTGATTCATCATTCTCCGCATCAGACTCTTCACTACTCTCAGCATTATCTGTATCCTTAGCTTTCTCAGTCTTACTTTCATCTTCAACCATTTCATCATCTGATACATTCTCATCATCTTTTTCAGTCTCATTGTGCCCTTCATCTTCATCATTCTTATCCTTGTCACTTTCTGTTTCCGAGTCTAAAGCATTGTCATTGCCGTGGTCAGAGTGAGACTCATCTTCAGACTCTGTATCCGAGCTACCAACAGTTTTACTATGTGTAGACTCTGAGTCCTCTTCTGACTCCGATTAATCCCTTGGGTGTGAAGCTGATCCTTCACCCAGTTCCTTTCCTCTGTGTTTCTTCTTATCTGCTTTATACTTGGCAATACTCTCTTCCTTGGCCTTTCTTAACTGTTCCTCTTCCTCGTCTTTAGTTGATGGTGGTTCAATCTACTCATATGATGTGTCAGTGAGCTTAATGTTTTTACCCTTCCCTGCTCCCAAATTTTTATCACCTTTAGCCAGCGCGGATTTGAGCTTGATGATCGATTTTCGACGTTCCTCCCTCAGATCTATGGTTTCTTCTGCTTCTTGCTCTTCCTAAGATTCATCGCAAAGTGTCACTTTCTTCTTTGTTTCACGGGTAGTCTTTTTGGTGCGTAAAGTGGAAGAGATAACAGTTTTACCCCGTCCGCGACCTCTGCCTCTTGTCGCCTTAGACCTCTTAGGTGTAACACCAACCATGCCAACTTTCTCAGCATCATCATACCAGTCAAATGCTTCAGTTTCCTTGACCGGGTCAGACAATAGTTTGGGAGGAATCCTTGCCCCGCGTTTGGTTGTGTTGGAAGCATGGATCCTGAGAGTTGAGAGAACGTGATCCATGCTTTCCATGTGGTACTCTTCACTTGGGCGACTATCAATTTCAGGATGTTGTGCCATGAAGTAGGCAATGATTAACTTGGTGAAGCGAGGAAACGGAACTTTGTATTTCGGCTTCTTAGCAAACTGTTCGTACTGATATATCATGTCGGTCCAGATATATTGAGCAAAGTCCATATGATGCAGGTTAATTACACCATGAAAGAACTTGAGGTGTTCAAGTCTGGGGTGTTCTAAACCTGTTTCCTTCCCAGTGATGCAATGACTTAAGATTGTGAAGAGTGTCAACCATGGTTGGGAAATATACTTGCGGTCGACTTTAGAACTGGAGGTGAGGTCCTCACTGTCGTCATCATAGCCAATAGCGTTCAGGTTATCAACAATCTGCTAGAAAGTGGGATCTTTGCGGAAAAATCCAGTGGGAGTGGACTCTGGTTGAGGAAGATCCAGGATAGTCCTGAGAGTACCGACATCGAACCTGATTCGCTTGTCATTAATGGTAATTGCCATAGATTTCTTATCGTTGCTTGCGAACAGCTTGTGCCAGAACTGATGCATGTAGACCTCTGGTACACTCGCTGTCTTGGTCAGGACAGGGCTGACGAAATGGCGCTTTAGTATTTCAACCATTATCTGACAAGACTTGTGGCATTTCAGGACATCGAAATCTGCTCTAGAGTTAGACTTGTTGATCTCACGCTCATCGTCTTCTGGTATCATAACCGACCTTGCAATGGAAGTTTGAGACATGACTGTCCTGTAAGCACAAACACAAACAACCACACAGCAGAGAGTGTTGAAGAATGTTAGTGTTAGTGATTTATGTCATTTTCTCAATACGGCCAAAATGATGTTTAAGGTAGGAAATATCAATCACATATGCACATACCGGACTTAAACAGACAATGATCAGCACTTAGCAACACATATCAGCAAATATCAGCAAACAGACTTAAGCACAGAAAGTATGCAAGATATAAGTTACTCGGAAACATAACCATTTACTCGGAGAAAAGAACCTTGCTCGGAGGATTTTGTCAAAAGTTGGAAATATCCGGTCTAAGTAGGAGACTACAAGTTTCCTTACTCGGAAACTTTCCAAAATCCTCCTAACTCGGAGTGTGGTTTACTCGGAAACATGGTTCACGTATTTACTCAGAAAGTTTAAGATAAAACATTTACTCGGAAAGTCTGAGTAACATTAGTTACTCGGAGATAATGAATAAACCTTACTCGGAAAGCTTATTTAACACTTTACTCGGAGACAAAGTGAGATGCTTGGAAATTCTAAGTATCTCAGATTAATCTCCTTGCTCGGAGTTAAAGAAGCTTACTCGGAAAGGTTTATAAACAATTTCCAAGAACCAAAGTCACTCTCCCAACTTGGAGGAATTATGATTTGCTCGGCAAACATACAGACTTTACTCGGAAGCATGCAAGGAATGCAAATATTCATACAGGACATGTTAATCAACAAGTAAATAATTACAAACATCTTAAACACAATCCAAAACACAAACATATACCCAGAAACTCATAACAAACCATAAAAAAGAAAAAAAAAAATTCCACAGCACATATATGTCCAAAAATTAATCGATTTATAGCATACGATCAATTCATGTTATGAACTCCTTAGCGCATGTACACAATACACAAACATACATATCCCACCAATAATCTCACAAAAATATGAACACATAAGTTCCCAGCCATGTAATCGACCTATTTAAGCCACATAATCTCAATACGCATCTAATGTTGTTAAACAATGTAATTAAACATTGAAAGATCACTCTAAAACGTATTGTTATGATCAGGGAAACTTCCAATTAAATTGAATCATAACCAAGAAGAAATCCCCAAATGACGGCTAAGAACCCTAATTCGTGAACTAGCCAATTGAACCTTAGAAATGCGAGGAGATTTCAACATAGTGATTACAATGCATAATTAATCATGATTAACACTTACAAATTAGTTTTCCTGAAAATCAACAATCGTGCGTATGAATAGATAGGATTTTGGCGGGAGTTGTATTATATGTGTGTGCTAACTATGATGTTTGTGAAAAAGTAAAAAGAGGTTAAGACATGGGATTTTATAGGCTAAGATGTTTGCACGTGTGTCACTTTTAACCCTTTAACTTTTTACCCTAGTTGAAGGTGAAAAAAACTATTAGCAAACTTGACACACTAAGCCCTTGTGATATGAAGGGTGAACACATTTAACCTAAGTGATGAGAAAAACTTATTAACCATTTTTTTTAATAAACTTTATTCAAAAAAATATTTACATAGTAGCCAGGATGTGTGACTCATTTAACTTTGTTTGAGAAAGTTGTCCAAATCTTCCGGAGTCAAACATCGCATACCAATCTGATGAACCAATCCAACAAATCTTGCATGAGGCAAGGCTTTGGTGAATAAGTCAGCCAGTTGGTATTCAGTAACCACGAAGTAAAGCTCAACGGTACCCTGTTCCACATGCTCTTTGATGAAGTGATATCGAAGAGCGATATGCTTGGACTTGGAATGCTGCACGGTGTTGTACGAAATAGCAATGGCACTCTTGGAGTTGCAATATAACGGAATCTTGTTGAACACGTATCTGTAATCCATTAGCTGTGACTGCATCCAGATGACCTGAGCACAGCATGCCGACATGGCTACGTATTCGGATTCTATTGACGACAGTGATGTACAATCCTGTTTCTTCGACTGCCAAGATATGAGTTTGTCACCTAAAAATTGCACTCCCCCTGAAGTACTTTTCCTTGTATCTAAGCATCCTGCATGATCAGCGTCTGAAAAAGCAATTAGTTCAAAGCCAGAATCCTTCGGATACCAGATCCCCAAGTTAATGGTTCCCTTTATGTATCGAAGGATTCGTTTAACCTCAGAGAGGTGTCGTTCAGTTGGTCTAGACTGATAGCGGGAGCATAAATATGTGGCAAAGACTATGTCTGGTCTGCTGGCTGTTAGATACATGAGTGACCCAATTATACTACGGTATTTGGTAGGGTCAGTTGGTGTCCCATGTAAATCAGCATCCAGCTTGGGGGATGATGAGGACATCGGTGTATTGTAGGTATCACTACTTGACATGCCATGCTTTTTCAAAATTTCTTGTGCATATTTGGCCTGGTTTAGAAAAATACCACTGGGTGATTGATGAACTTGCAGTCCTAAGAAGAACTTTAGTTCACCCATCATGGACATCTCAAAGTTATGTTTCATTAATTTTGTAAAAGCATTTGAGTATTTCTTATGTGTAGAACCAAAAATGATATCGTCCACATAGATTTGAATAATTAAGATGTCCTCCCCGTGTTTTTGTATAAACAGCGTTGGATCAACAGAACCTTTAGTGAAATGATTAGCAATTAAGAATGCTGACAGTTTATCGTACCATGCCCTCGGGGCTTGTTTAAGGCCATAGAGGGCTTTCTTGAGCCTGTAAACATGCTTCGGATGTTCTGGGTCGACAAAGCCGTGTGGTTGTGTGACGTACACTTCTTCCCGGAGCTGTCCATTCAGAAACGCCGTCTTCACATCCATTTGAGATACAGTAATGTGCTTGTGAGCTGCATATGCCAGAAACATACGAACGGCTTCAATTCTTGCCACTGGTGCGAAAGATTCCTCGAAGTCGATTCCCTCTTCTTGGCTGTATCCTTTAGCTACCAGGCGAGATTTATTACGAATAACTGTCCCATCCACATCCAACTTGTTCTTCCAGATCCATTTCAGGCCGACAACATAAACTCCATCTGGTCTTTCTACCAATTCCCACACTTCTAGACGCTTGAACTGATCGAGTTCTTCTTGCATTGACTCAATCCAATTGTCGTAAGTGAGAGCTTCCTTAATGTTTTTTGGTTCGGATTGACAAACGGTGAGTGCATAGAGGCAGTGTTCACCGTCTGTTTGGAGTTTCTTACGTGTCATGACCGGATTATCTGGATTACCAATCACGTGCACTAACGGATGATCCTTCGTCCACTTGTGGGTAGAAGGGTAGTGTTGAAAGTTTTGGTGCATGTTTGACGGATCCAAATTGCTCGTTGATGACTCAGCAGTCTCTGGAATGGTGGGAGCCGGAGCAAATGGATTAAATAGTGCGTCTCCGTCAAAGTCTGGTGGTGTGGGTACTACAGAAGGTGAGGTTGGATCTTCAGCGACAGTCTTGGCAGTAGAGGCTGATTGATCGACTGATGAGGATGGTTCCGTAGGTGGTGCATCGTCAGTAACTATGGTAGATGTTACTGGTGTAACAGGTGCCTGTACTTGAACAGGTATTGCAGCGGAACTGGTGGTATCGGTAGGAGCACGACTAATGAACGAATCATCAAACAGTGGAGCAAACAGATCTTCTAAGTCCTTACGGTTAAAGGACAGTGGTGCAGCTGAATGATCAGGAAAGTTTAGACGGTTAGAATCGGGTCCTAAGCTGTTTTGCTCAGAAGCCAGATCCGTGAGTTCATCGAAATGAGCGTGTATCGTTTCTTGAATTTGTCGAGTTCGACGGTTCCAGATGCGAAATCCCTTAGAATTCTCACAGTAGCCAACAAAAATTCCAATGTCCGCTTTGGCTTTCAACTTACCAAGGTCATCACGATCATTATTTGGGTAACAGAGGGCCCCAAATACATGAAAGTAATTTATGTTCAGTTTGCGTTTGTAGACAAGTTCATACGGGGTTTTGTTATGTCTTTTGGTGATCATACAACGGTTTTGGGTGTAGCATGCAGTGGAGACAGCTTCAGCCCAAAGGTAATCAGGTAGTTGAGCGTTGATCAACATCGTCCTTGCAGCTTCGACTAACGTTCTGTTACGTCTTTCGACCACTCCATTCTATTCAGGGATGCGAGGAATAGATGTTTGTTGTTCAATACCGACTTTCTCAAAGTACTCTCGGAGAGTGTGGTTCTTGAATTCGGTTCTGTTGTCTGTTCTGACTTTGCGAACTGTGTTGCGGATCTGAACCTGAATTTTTGTGAGAAAGGTGATGATCATCGAAGGAGCTTGATCTTTGCTGCGAAGAAAGTAGACCCAAGTCCATCGAGAGAAGTCATCTACGATTACCAGAATGTAACGTTTACCGTTGATGGTTTGCACTCTCATTGGTCCACACAAATCCATATGAAGAAGTTGAAGTACATGATCTGTACTGTGCTCAGTTTTTGGAGGAAAACGAGCACGAGTGCTCTTGCCTTGTTCACATGCCGGACAAAGGTGATCTTTGGCATACCGAAATCTAGGAAGACCGTCGACTAACTTATGACGTGCAAGTTCCGTCATTGTTTTGAAATTCAAGTGAGACATACGCTTATGCCATAACCATGCTTTTGTGGGTAGTGCCTTAGAGAGTAAGCATATTGGAGAAGAGGCGGTCATATCTGATAATGAAATGGTGTACAGATTCGTACCGCGTTTTCCTTTCATGAGATCATGTCCGTGTAGATCTCGAACAAAGCATGTTTTCTCCCTGAATGCGACTTCCAAGTCACCATCACAAAATTGGCCAACGGAGAAGAGGTTATGACCAAGGCCTTCAACGTAGTACACACGACTGATTTCGATGTTCCCGCTGACGTAATCACCATAGCCCATAATAGCGGCAAACTGATCATTCCCGAATCTGACAGTTCCTATGAACTTTTCAACAAAGTTTACTAGAAGATTTAAGTTGCCTGTCATATGTCGGGAACACCCGCTATCAACAATCCATAGTATGATTTGTATCACCTGCATTACAAGAAAACAATGCAGATGGAGAGACAGTAACGGTAGAACCCGTTGGGTTAGTAGCACTAGAATTAAGCTTCTTGGGTAACCAATTAAAACTAGGTTTATTCTGAAGCCAACGTTGCCAATTCCAACTAGATTCCGCTTTCATCCTAGTAAACGTACTAGGTGTTTGGATTTTTCTTTTAGGGCCTATGGTCTTGGACTTGTCTACGGGATTCTTAGAAACTACTTTTGGCGGTTTCCCTAAGATTGACTTGCCAGTGGTAGGGGGCCTAGAGGGAATGCCAGTAGTACGTTTCTTCTTACGAGACAAAAGGGTTTTTGCAACACAACTTTTATGATTACCAGACAAAACACTCATACGACAAAACACACAATAAGCATCAATACGACCATTATTCAAAACATCCAAAGTATCAGCATTCGTTACATCAGAATTAGAATTACATGTTTTAGAACTTGATTCTACTCTAGATATAACTTGCTTTTTATTCAAAGTCCTAGTGTGAACTTCTACTTCTTGGTCCTTAGGGGAGCTGCTCTTAGGTTTCCAAACACTATTCTTCACGGGAGCCTTGGATCTGCTAACCTTAGAGATGCCTAGTCCTGTAGAAGTGGAAGTATTCACATTAGTGGTCTGGTTAGATGCTTTCTTAGGTATCTTGTCTACTTTATACATGCCTGGCTTAATCACATTCTTGTTTGCCATTTTCCCTTTTTTACATACATTAACTTTCTCTCGCAATTCAATGATGATGTGTTTCTGTTGTTGAATTTTAGAATCCAATTCACGATTTAATCGAAGAAGGTTATTTCGGTTTTCACAAACTTTATCGATATCCTTTTCATATTTTGAAATTTCCTGTTTTAAAACAATATTTTCTTTCTCAGTCAGATTATCAGAAGCATGACTGTTTTGAAAAGACAACGATGTGTTTTGGTGTTTAAATTTTAACTCAAAGGCGAGGCTCTGAGTTTGACACCAATGCAAGCTCTTGTTGAATTTGTGAACTTCTTTTGAAAAATCATTTTTCATATCATCATTGAGTTGTTTGAGTCTCTCATTTTCATGTCTCAGATTATCTATCTCTAATCTCAACTTAATATCATCAGAATGAGCATCAACAACCATATCATTACAATCCACATAAATAGAATTCATAATCACAGAAACAACATCATAACATAGAACATTTTCCAAAAGTCGATCAACTTCTTTTTCCAAATTTTTCTTTTGAAATTTTTGTTTCAAGATTTTATCGTCTTTTGCTTTGAAAATGCTCATCATTGATACAATATCCGATTGCAGTTCCTGTTCCCAATGCTTGGCACAAAGTCTCAGGTGGTGAACATGTGGTAAAAATTGTTGTTGAAAAACCTCTCTCTTTTCCTTTTCAAGAGGAGAAAGAAAAGTAGAGACTGTTATTTCTGAGTTTCGTTCAATTGCATCTTCTAAAAATTTTATGTCCTCCAAAAAGGTTTGAAAATATCGGAGGACACGATGTGGTTTTGGCGTAGAAGAAATGACACCTGGATTTTGTGAAGATTTATTTATTTGTGCCTCATTGGTTACAGGGACTACTTCAGGAAATGTATCTGGTTCAATATACCATGACGGTTGTGATTTTTGTGGGACGAAGGTTTCACTAATATGGGGTACTTGAAAATAATCATATGGTTTATGATAAGGGTTTTGTCTCATTTTAGATAAAGTTTCCTCCGCCTGTTCAATTTCCTCCTCACTAGTATAAATAACAACACGCACAACAGAATCATCAAACAAATGATCAGCACTATATAACTTTGGATCTTCTTTGAGTGCTTTATGTAGAAAACTTGGTTTATCACTGCCAATAGCAAACCCATATCCTTTTAGATTTGGTTTTACCGTTAGCTTTTGAATGGTGGTTATTGATTTGCCAGTTTTATACACAACGTTCTGAAATTCTTTAAGTTTGGATTCCAAGTCAAGAATTTCCTCAACATATGAATCGACTCGTTTCCTTGATTTTTCACGATGTTTAGAAAAATTATTTTGACAAGTGGACAGCTCTGTTTTTGTTTGATTAAGTTCAGAGTGAAGAATGTCAACTTGTTTTTGAAAGTCGAATTTTTCTTGTTCTTTGTGTAATATTATCTCATTCTTGGAAGCGGTCAATTCACGAACTTGATGTTCTAAATTTTGTACTTGCACATATGAATCTTGGAATGCAGACTCAAAGCTTTTCTCACGTTTTGCTTGGTTTTCATAGTTTGAAAGTTGTAGCTTGTAGCACTCATTATCCTTAGTTAACAATGCGACTTTTGCTTTTAGATTACTGTTAATTTCATTACACTTATCAATTTGGGATTTATGGGCATCTAACTGAGTTTTGGTGGTCAGCAGTAAGGTCATGAGCTCTGAGTCAGGCAAAAGACTTTCTTGTTCAAATTGGTCATTATCATCATCGGACAGAGGATCATCAAATGAGACGACGGGGTTAATTTGATCATCATCAAATGTAACAACGGCGTTTATTTGATCATCGACTTCAGAGGATAAGGATGAATCAATTTGTCCAAGATTGTCTTTGGCTGATGCAGATTCAAAGGGTGACACAATTTCATCAATTAGACATTTTGAATTTGGTACCTGAGACAAGCCATCGGTATCATAGACCGGGCCTGTTTCACCCATGTTCACTTCCTGCATATTAGCCATCAACATAACAGCTGCTTCCAGGTCCTCCATGTCATCATCTGAATAAGCATTCGCTGTTGGTCCACGAATTGTATGTGGATCTCTAAGTAGCCTTGAATACTTAGTAGATGGTTGGGATAAATCCAAACCAGTCTAAGTGAGAAACCCTTAACAATTGTTAATGTTAATGCGGAAACTTAACAAGAACAATGAAGAACACACACAGAGATAACACTAACTTCGTATATTACTTTTAATCACAATTGTGAAACTCGTACAACTCTCACATCAAACTAACAATCTTAGGGATCCTTTTATAACACCAAGGAAACCCTAATGCTAACCGACTAAGAAGATATTCACGAATCTTCTATAAAGATACTTACACGTTTTGTATCTTTTCCTAACATATCTCTAACAAACTTTCCTTATAACACGACCAGACTTAACATAATAAGTCAACCAGACTTAAAACAGACTACCAGACTTAACTTTGTATTACGAGACCTAATACGAAAACAGACCTAACTCTGACATATTACCAGACCTAAGTTTGTCTTCTCTTGAATCGTATGATAATTCCCAACAATCCTCCCCTAACTTGATCTTCATGCTCCATGAACTTCAAGTTCTTCTGATTAACCTTTCTGAGGATTGAATCTTGAACACTTTGAATTTTCTTTAGGTCTTGAACCTTTCTAGTAGCTTGAATCTTGATAAGCTCTTCTGATATGGTCTTTGCAGCAACATTGACTATATGTACATCAAATTCATTTAAGTTCCAGACTATTCTCATCACTTCCAGATGTGTTACCATCTGTGAGAGGTGAATCATTGAAAATTTAATGGATTTGAAGTCTCTTTACCAATAGCCATTACCACTGGAGTAGCCAATGTTTTGGTGTGTCAGACCATGGTACATTAATAACCATATGATTTTTAGCAAATCATCAGCTTATCAACGGATTTGTTAAGTCTTTACCAAAAGCCGTTTGCTTCTGGACTAGCCAATTCTTTGATGGAAAAGCACCTCATCATGGTGAATTGATTACCATTTATGGTTTTCCACAGCCTTTACCACAAGCCATAACCTTGTGGGCTAGCCAACTCTTTACTTATCTTAGATATGGTGAGTTGAATACCATACAATTTTTGGCAAATTGTCAGCCATAAACGGATTTGAGCAATCTTTACCTGTTAGCCGTTTGCTCAGGATTAGCCAGTCCTTGTGTTGATGAGACAAGGTGGACTGATTACCTTTTGTTGTGTTAGTGCAAGGCACCTCCACCAAGTGAGAAGTTCCAATAGTCTCACTTAACAACTTGTGAAAACATACTTAATCCAGCATTGCCTAGAAAAGAAATAGAAGACACATTTTTTTTTAACACTAACAGAACTAAAAATAAAACTACAAGACTTAAAGATAACCTAAATGCTGGTAAGTACTCATCCTTTTCATACTTTAAAATTTGACCTCCCCTTAAGCCAAACCTCCCCTTAACTCAAACTAGGGGTTCATCATACCAATGTTAACTACTAGATAATTGAACCTAGGACCATCAAATGCTTTAGTTAACAGGTCAGCAACATTAAAATATGTATGTATTTTCTCCACTCTAATCAACTTCTTTTCAAAGCAATCTCTAATAAAGTGATGCCTGATTTCTATATGCTTAGTTTTAGAGTGATATACTGGGTTCTTAACAATACAGATAGTACTCTCATTATCTATGTGGATAACAGTATTCATAAAATTCAAACCATAGTCCAGCATCTGATTCTGAATCCACAAGACTTGTCCACAGCAGTTAGCAGCTGCAACATACTCAACTTCAGTGGTTGAATTGGCCACAATTGTCTGCTTCTTGCATTGCCAAGATATTAATCTCCTTCCAAGGAATTGACAACCTCCTGTTGTGGATTTCCTATCAAGGCTTGCACCAGCATAGTCACTGTCTGAATAAGCTGTCAAGTCAAAAGATGACTCCTTAGGGTACCAAAGGCCCAAATTTGGTTTGCCCTTTAAGTACCTAAAGATTCTCTTCACAGCATGAAAATGTGAAGTCTTTGGCTGTACTTGAAAACGTGAACAAACACAAACTGCATACATAATGTCAGGTCTAGAAGCAGTAAGATACATGAGGGAACCTATCATGGATCTGTAAAGATGCACATCCACATCAGCAGCATCTTCATCCTTTGTTAAAGGCACCTTGTTTTCCATGGGAGTGACTGCAGTCTTCACATTTGTGAACTCAAACTTCCTCAAAATTTCTGCAACATACTTGTCTTGAGAAATAAAAAGTCCATCATCCTTTTGTTTTACTTGCAGTCCCAAGAAAAATGTAAGTTCTCCCATTGAGCTCATCTCAAACCTGCTCTTCATTAAACCTTCAAATTCATCACACCAAGACTTTCTTGTTGATCCAAAAATGATATCATCCACATAAATTTGGACAAGAATGATATCCTTCTGGTCTCTCTTAATGAATAAAGTCTTGTCAATTACACCCCTGATGTACCCATGTTCTTTTAGAAACTTTGAAAGAGTTGCATACCAAGCTCTAGGAGCTTGTTGAAGACCATACAAAGCTTTAATAACCTTGTACACTTGATTGGGGTTAGCAGGATCCTCAAAACCAGGAGGTTGATGTACATACACATCTTCTTCAATAGTGCCATAAAGAAAAGCACTTTTGACATCCATCTGATACACCTTGAATCCCATGTATGATGCAAAGGCCAAAAATAACCTGATAGCCTCAATTCTTGCTACAGGAGCAAAAACCTCATCATAATCTATGCCCTCCTCCTGTTTGTATCCTTGTGCTACCAGTCTTGCTTTGTTCCTTACAACTACTCCTCGTTCATCCCTTTTATTCCTGAAGACCCACTTAGTACCAATAACTTTAGCTCCATGAGGTAGGTCTACAAGAACCCATACTTTCTGTGGCTTGAACTGCAGCAACTCTTCTTGCATGGCTTCTATCCAACTTTCCTCCCCTAAAGCTTCAGAAACTGTAGTGGGTTCACTTTGAGAAAGAAAGCAAGCAAATAAACAATGTTGCTGGTCCTTATGATTGACCCTTTGTTGTTGCTTGATCAGACTGATGAGTGCAAGTGAATCAGACTGATGTTGCACTCTACTTCTTGTTTGAACAGCAGACTTGGGATCACCAATTATTTGGCTCTTGGGATGAATGGTGTGGATCCTGAGAGTGGGAGTTGGACTTACATCCACTTCAGTGGGTAAGTTGTTAAAATCAGTAATGATACCTCCTTCATCATAGGAAGCCCCTTCAAAGATACCTTCATTTGGATTTGAGAATACTTCAAGTTCTGGCATCTCAGAGTCAACACAAACAGCACTTGAAGAAAGGTCTGGTTGAGCATCACTACCAGACTTAACATTTGAAGTACTGGTAATATTAGGGGTTGCTACTTTGCCAGTATCTTGAGACTTGCATTCAGAATCCTTTTCTTGAGAAGAAGAATTCTTGATTTCTGCTTCAGCTGCAGCAGACTTGATCTCTTTAGAAGGAAGCACAATAAGCTTTGCCATATCATCAGTGTTCCCTGTATTAGAAGGATCTTTGGTACCTGCATTGTTAGTAACTTCTTTGGTACCTGCATTAGGGTTAACTTGATTCTCCTTGGAGACAGGAATATAATTCATAGAATCAGTTAAATAATCAATATCAAACATCCATCTATGACCAATTCCCTTTACATTGGGTTTTTCTTCAAGAAAGTTCACATGCAGATTCTCTTCTACTTTCTTGGACACTAAGTTGTAAACCCTAAAGGCCTTACTGTTTAATGCATACCCAACTAAAAACCCTTCATCAGACTTTCCTTCAAACTTTCCAAGAACACTTAAAGTATCAAGAATGGTTACATGACACCCAAAAGGCCTTATATGGCTAACAACTGGTTTATGGCCAAACATAAGCTCATAAGGGGTTTTGTTTTGAGGCTTAGTCACTCTAACCCTATTAAAGATGTAACAGGCATTGCTGACTGCTTCAGCCCAAAATGTTGTAGGTAAAAGTGAATCTGCTAGCATAGTCCTAGCTGCCTCAATAAGTGTCCTGTTCATTCTCTCAGCAACTCCATTTTGCTGAGGAGTTCTTGCATTACTGAACTGTTGCTTAATTCCTTTATTACCACAGAAATCTAGCATGCTCTTGTTTTTAAACTCAGTGCCATTGTCACTCCTAATGATTTTAACTCTTTTATCAAGAAGGTTTTCAATCTGTCTAATGAAAGTTTGAATCAAAGGAGTAGCTTCATCCTTCCTAGACATAAAGAACACCCAACAATATCTAGTACAATCATCTGTAATGACAAGGCAATAGCATGCATAATTAATACTATGGACAGATGTAGGGCCAAAAAGATCCATATGTAAGGTATGTAAGGGCTCAGTGATTAATCTTTCTAATTTAACCTTACAGGATGCCCTATGTTGTTTTCCCTTGTTACAAGCCACACAAGTATGGTCATTTTTAAACAATTTTGAAGGCAAAGCTCTTACAAGATTATTCTTCACAAGCTTATTCATATTTTTGAAGTTCACATGGCCTAACCTTCTGTGCCACAACTTACATTCATCCAAAGTAGCTTTTGCAATCAAACAGGTAGCACCTTTTGCAGGATTAGATGCTTTCATATCAAAACTGTACATTTTGTGTTGTCTGGGAACTTTAAGAAGAATCTGATGTTCTTCAGGCATCTTAAAGTCTGGAGTCAACACAAGACAATCAGTTTCAGTAAAAAGCACCTTATGCTGAGTATCACAAATTTGTGATATTGAGAAAAGGTTGAACTGCCCAAGTTCTTTCACAAAGGATACATTGTCAAATTCTATGTTGCCCACTATTATTCTTCCTTTACCAGTAATCTGTCCCTTGCTTCCTCCAAAAGTAACAGAACCTCCTTCGAATTCATGAAAATCATTTAGATAGTTCTTGTTACCAGTCATGTGCCCAGAGCATCCACTGTCAAGGATTCCTCTATCTTCCATATAGCAAAGTGGATGATCCTGTACAAAAAGAAGAGAAATTAGTTTCTCTTAGGAACCCAGGCCTGAGTAGGCTTGGGTCCGCCTTGTGGATCAACATACTTAAATTTCTTATTTGAACCTGATCCACTGTTGTATTGGGATTTATATTTGTTTGATTCCCAAGACAAACATGCTGAGGTCTTAACAGCAGACCCCCCATTCCCCTTTACAGCATTGGTTTTTAAAGGTTTTGCTGTTTGCTTTACAACTGGTCTTCTCACAGGTGAAGGTGATTTATAAAAATTATTTCTTTGAAAGTTTGCATTCACCTGTGGCTTTTGAAATGGTTGTCTGGGTCTCACAGAATTAACATAACCAGTATTCACATTAGGCCTCATAAAATTACCATTTTGCCTATTCACATTAAAGTTCCTAAAGCCAGGCCTGAAAGCATTATTCCAAACTGGTTTATTTGAACCATGACCAATATTAGCATTCATTCTCTTTTGCTCAGCCTCTCTCTTCATTCTCTTTTCATGAAAATCACAGTCCCTAATCAAGTGACCTAGACTTCCACAAACAAAACATCTTTTAGGAGCATAAGTGTAACTACTCCTAGATTCTCTGTGAACACTATTGCTTCTAGGTGACTCATTCATTTTAACAGATTCCCTAGGAGTTTTTATGTGCTGGGCACAACTAGGTTTGACTGTCTCAGGCTTTGGTTTAGTCACTACAGGTTTAGTTACAACAGGTTCACTTTCCTTAACAACCTTAGGTTCAGGATTCTCTTTTACCTCACTATTTGACTCAGACTTAGAGTGATCAGAGGAACCATCAATAGATCCTTCAGAGTCATTGGATTGACATGAAGAATACTTACTGGTTTGTTCCTCTGAGGTGATTGACTTAGGTGTTTGAGGACCTTTCTTACCATACACAAAAAGTGAATCATCCAACTCTTCTTTTTCAAGAGGAGTATAGTCATCACTCAATGGTGGTGGTACTCCCTTAAAGTCACCAGTCTTAACAAACCTATTATACAATGGTTTGCCCGCATAATCATCTTCTCTAGACTTAAGGATTGCCTTTTTCTCATCTTCCTCATATCCTAAGCCACATTTTTTATTGGACTTTATTTGAGAATCCTAACATTTGAACAGGTTATTATTTGAATTGTTCCACTGATCTACCCGTTTTCTCAACTCATCCCTCTCCTTTTGAATTCTAAGGCCCATTTGTCTATACCTTTTAAGCTTCTCATCTTGTTCATATATTTTATTAGCTTGAAAGTATAGTTTTTCATTTAAAGCAGCATGTTGGTTTTGAAGGGTGACCTTTTGTGCCTCTAGTGTTTTTACAGCTTTTTTATGTGCTAATAGATTTACTTCTAGGTCACCTATTTGTCCTAACTGCTCATCACACAAAGCCTTAATATGATTATATGAATCAGTGCATAATTTAGAGCATAATGATACCTCATTACCAATGGCCATGAGAGCATGATCCGACTCCTCATTCACTCTTGGATGCTCACCCCAGTTGACACCTCCAACTTCCATTGTCAGTAAGCTCATCTGATTCTTTTCCATCTTCCCATCTTCATCTCTTTTCCCATCAGCAGGCTTCTTCTCTGGACAATCTCTTGAAAAATGTCCATGCTTGTGACAGTTGTAGCATTCAACTGTCCTCTTTGTGTATCCCACTGGTGATTTGTTGTTGAAGTTGATGGTCCTTCCATATTGCTTCTGAAATCGTTTGACCCTTAAAGCAACCATGGCAATGTGCCATTTTATGTCCATCTCCTCAACTTCAGCATCATTAATCTGTTCTAAATCTTCACTAATAAAGCTTTCATCTTCCGTTTGGTTGGCAAAGAAAGAATGTATCACCTCATCAGTAAAACTTGAAGCAGATCTTTCACTTGAAGGAGTTTCATAGATACTAGACCTAACACTACCAGGTTTAACCTTGTAAGTACTGCTTTTGTTTTGTGACACAAAAGCAACATTTGATGAACTGGTAGATGCCTGAGTGTTATTACTGATGTCCCTTTCAAACATCCTAAGATTATTGTAAAGGTCATCAGGTGTCATTGAATCTACTTCCTCCTTTATCCTCATCGCCACAGATACATTACCCCATTCTGATGGTAAAGATCTAAGGAACTTGTGGTTTGCATCCTCATTCGAAACTGCTGCACCATGAACTTCCAGTTGTGTTAACAGATGTTGAAATCTGTCATAGCCCTTCTCCAATCCTTCAGTCTTTGAAACACTGAAAGTCTCAAATTGCTGTTTAAGAACAGCCTTTTGTATCTTCTTGGAGTTTGCATTCCCTCCAAATCGTTTCTTGATAGCCTCCCACATCTCCTTAGCATCAACCATGCCATGGAACCTTTGCAGATGCTCCTTAGGAATAGCCATAAGAAGCAAGGTTCTGGCTTTCTTTTCCTTTTCCACAGCCCTAATCTCCTCAGCAGATACTGGTGGCATTATTCTCAGCTGCCCATCAGTCCCTTGTGAAATTCTTTTCTTAGAGTTTCCCCTTTGAATAACCTTCCATACATCACTATCAATATACTCCAGATAATGTTCCATCTCCATGGCCCATATATCATATTCTTCTCTTTTCAGTAATGGAAGTTTTATGTTTGAGATTGTGGTTGTGGAAGGGATGGGTTGTTGTTGTGTTTGGGAGTTACTGGATTAAGTTTTTCCTTCATCTTCATGGTTTGATCTCTCATCCTCACTGTTATGGATTGAAAAGGTTTCAGTGTTGATAGGCTTATCGGTCTCAGACATTGTGTAGGTTGAATTGAGTGAGAGTAGGTTTTTGAGTTTAAGTGTTCTTCGAACTCAGAGTCTCTCGCCTTGCTCTGATACCACTTGTTGGTCCACGAATTGTATGTGGATCTCTAAGTAGCCTTGAATACTTAGTAGATGGTTGGGATAAATCCAAACTAGTCTAAGTGAGAAACCCTTAACAATTGTTAATGTTAATGCGGAAACTTAACAAGAACAATGAAGAACACACACAGAGATAACACTAACTTCGTATATTACTTTTAATCACAATTGTGAAACTCGTACAACTCTCACATCAAACTAACAATCTTAGGGATCCTTTTATAACACCAAGGAAACCCTAATGCTAACCGACTAAGAAGATATTCACGAATCTTCTATAAAGATACTTACACGTTTTGTATCTTTTCCTAACATATCTCTAACAAACTTTCCTTATAACACGACCAGACTTAACATAATAAGTCAACCAGACTTAAAACAGACTACCAGACTTAACTTTGTATTACGAGACCTAATACGAAAACAGACCTAACTCTGACATATTACCAGACCTAAGTTTGTCTTCTCTTGAATCGTATGATAATTCCCAACATTCGCCATGAAGCTTTGCTCCTTTTCAGTGAGGGTGCTTCCACGTTCATCTTTGAGGGCCAGAAGAAGAGCTTCCTTGTGATATGTTGCTCCCCTAGTTCTTGGCTTGGGGCATGCATTGGCTACATGACCTTTTCCCCCCACAGTTATAGCACTTAATCCTTGTGTTACCAATCCCAGAACTTCCAGTCTCAACAACTTGTGCCCTGTTACTTCCAGTGGAATTGGACCTTTGTCCACCTGTATTACCCATATAGCTACCCGATCCAGATCTCCCTGAAGCTCGGTTTTGTATTTCAACTCGGCCATCCTGAACAACTGCCTGATTTCTGGTGTTAGAAGAAGACCTCAGACGGTTGTTGGATTTGTTTGAGAATTTGCTGAAAGCTTTGGCAATCAAAACAAATCCTTCGTTCAATGATTTGAACGCGTCGTCGTCATCATTGTTAGCCTCGGTATTTTCATATGGAACCATTTGTTGTGATGACCCTCCGTATGGAACGAGTTGATTAGATGTGGTTTGTGAGGTTGGATTTGTCGGATGTTGTGGTTGGGGTAAACTTTGACCAGGTGGTGGTTGGACAAAACTCTATGGTGGTTGTGGTATAAACTGTGACTGAGCCATCAATGCGAGTGAGTTTGGAATGGGTGCTGGTGAAAAACCTCCACATGCTGCTCTATCCTTGTCAACTTCAGATTGGTGCTGTTTAAGGAAATCATACAGCAATCCATAAGACACGTCGTTTATCCTTTTGGCTTGTCGGACGAACGTCACGTACTTCTGCTAATCTGGTCCGAGACATCCCAGAAACTTGGAGTTAACGGCAATCTTTGGTAGTTTGATGTTGTGACGGTCCAAGTCGTTGACAATATTTGTAAACCTGTGGTAGTATGATTCCAACGATTCCCCTTGTTCAATCATAAAGTTGGTATACTCCATGTAGAGTTTAGACTCCATGTCCTCTTGATTTAAGGTAGTACCTTCCATAAGAAGATGTACATGTTCCCACATGTCCTTGGCTGTCTTTTGCGCATCAATGCTGCGAAAGATAGGATTTGGAATCCCATGAAGTATATAAGACATTGCCAATTCATTAGACTCTTGCTGTTGGACCTGTTCAATGGTGAGCTGAGTAAGAGGGATAGGGGTAGAAGTTGCCGCTCTTGGTGGAATGATAGTGTTATCACCTGGAACAGTGGTTGAAGGATATGGGTACGGTCCATCCAGGATGACCTTTTTCATGAACTTACCATGGGGTTTTTTCTGCTCGATAAATCGAAGGAAATGACTCGACCATTGCACGTAGTTTCCTGGTGTAAGCGTAGGTGGGGTGTCAAGAGATCCGGCCTCGTGTCGGGACTGTTGACTGCTAATAGCCTCGCACATTTTTGTCAAACCAGTGAGGCTGCTTTTGAGGTAGTTGCTGGTAATTCTGCATCGGCTATTGTGGAATTTGTTGAGGAACTGGTTGTTGGGGGAAAAACTGGTGTTGTTGTGTGAAAGCTTGTTGTTGTTGGTACTGTGGTTGAGGATAATTCGGTTGAGGATATTGTTGTTGTTGTGGTTGTTGCTGTTGATACTGTTGTTGCTGATTTTGAAAGTAGTAGTTGTATGGTGGTTGAGACATCGTCGTAACCTGTGGATGTTGGATCGTTCCAAGGAAATAAAATTAGCGTTCGTTAGTTCACAAAGTGTTTCTTAACTCGGAAATAATATTAAGAATTTGCTCGGTAACTGCCTTACTCGGAATAAACAAAATAACTTATGTAAGATAAAACTTTTCCTTACTAGGAAATCTAAGAAAATATTCCTTGCTCGAAAATTTAAAAAAATTCTTACTCGGAGGATTTATAAAATTCCTTACTCGGAGTTTTTCAAATTTTCAGAACTTGGAAGATTCACGACTTTCCTAACTCAGAAAAATTAAGTCTCACTAAGAAATAACGTTTCTTCCAAACTTGGAAATTACAATGCAAACTCAAAAAAAATTCTTTCCTAACTCGGAAAGTGTGCTTGCTCGATAATTCAGTAACTCAACACTTCCTTACTCGGAAAAATTAAGTTAGAATTGTTGTTTACTCAGGACAATTTCCTTGCTCGGAAATATTATCACTGTTCGGGACTTGGTGGAAAAAAATTCCTAACTCGGAAAAATTTCCTTTTGTTTCCTAACTCGGAAAATAGCAAATAACGGGACTTAGTGTAATTTTTCCTAACTCGGAAGAAATTACACTTACTCGGGACTTAGGGAAAATTTTCCTTACTCGGAAAATTTACAACCTTTCCTAGCTCGGAAAGTAATGAATTACTCGGAACTTATGAAAAACTTTCCTAACTCGGAAAATTTTCCAATTCTCCTAACTCGGAGAAATACGTGAACAGTAAACGAACATGAAATTTTTTTTAAATCCTTGTTTGTCTCTGATGCCACTTGTTGGGTCTCGATTTCACAAGTTACTAGGAGGATTTAGAGAGAAAGAATTGTAGGTTAAACACAAGAATGATAAACTTTTAATTACTCAATTAACCAACAACTCTTCCCTTACAATAGGAAGAGTATTTATAGTACATAGAGGTGAAATGGGCCAAGCCCTAAATGGAAATGAAAAGGATGGGGCGCAAGCCATTATTGTAAACAATGTAATCATTGGGGCGCAGCCCAATTAACAAATAAATAAAAACATACAACCCATGGGCCTTCTACACAGGCTGTAAACTAAAACTAACATAAAGACCAAAGCAACCTAATACAAAACATGATCGATACTTCAATAATCTAAGACGTGTTCCCAACAGTCCTTAAATGTGACATTTGATGAAAGTCCTCCTGTAGCTAAAACATCCCGCCTACTCAGACCACAATATTGTCCGCTTTGCCCGCAGGCTCACGGCTTTGCTTTTGTGGCCCTCATGTGAAGACTTCCCGGCAGGTCACCCAAGCCAGTACTACTCTCACATGAGCACGCTTAACTGCCAGTTCCTAAGAACCTCACTCGCAGTAGACCACAAAACGCGTTGTGTCATTGTAAGGCGAATGTTATCTTATGAACCCAGCATCTCTCCAGGCCACAACCGATGTAGGATTTGCCTAGGGTGTTACAATCACCCCCCCCTTAGGGACTCATCGTCCTCGATGAGGTTTGCCCTACCATCCCGAACGGCTCAGGAGTGGCTTTGATACCACCTGTAACATCCCGCCTACTCAGACCACAATATTGTCCGCTTTGCCCGCAGGCTTACGGCTTTGCTTTTGTGGCCCTCATGTGAAGACTTCCCGGCAGGTCACCCAAGCCAGTACTACTCTCACATGAGCACGCTTAACTGCCAGTTCCTAAGAACCCCACTCGCAGTAGACCACAAAACGCGTTGTGTCATTGTAAGGCGAATGTTATCTTATGAACCCAGTATCTCTCCAGGCCACAACCGATGTAGGATTTGCCTAGGGTGTTACATTTGATGAAAGTCCTCCCTTAGCTAAAACATCATCCTTAGTGGATAATGATTTATTTGAAGAAGAAGCCATGAAGGATAATGGCAAGAAAACCTCAGGAAATGATATTGAGGATGAAACAATAGATGTTGACGAAGTTGTCAATATTAAGGAATCTAAGAATCATCCTTTAGACAACGTTATAGGACATTTAAACCAAAGAACTCTTAGATTACAACCCAAAGACAAAAGTAATTTATTTTGTTTCATATCAATGATAGAACTTTATGACCGGATCTAAACACACACGTTGTGTTGGGGATACTTTGAGTATATACTTGATAGCACGCGGAATTTACTACCAAGTACTTAGAAGAATATGTGTTTGGTGATTGTGTGATTGTATGAATGTAACAATAAGAACAACAAGACAATTGTTTAAACCAAACACTTTGCTTTCAATATATTGAACGATTAAACGTGAAGCTCTTAACAATGCTTGTACATATATGAGATATGGATATGTGTTAGGTATTAGGTATATGAAAACCCTAACTGAGGATTTCTTTTTATAGCACAAAGAGTCCTTTACAAGTAAACTATATTCGTATCATTCTATACAAATAAGATATACATCATATCCATTCCATATTTATCTTCACACGGTTTCACCTTGATCTTGTAAGCAGTCCTAACTTTTCTTCATCAGCAGTACTAACTGTTCTTGTATTCTTCTCTTCATCAACGGTACTAACTGTTCTTGTATTCTTCAACCATACTAACTGCTTAATTTAATTCCCAACAATCCTCCCCTAAACTTATGATTTCTATGCAAATCAATAAGTTTCTTGAATTGAACTTCTGCTTATGTTGATGGGGTAGATTCTTTCAAACACTTATCTTTAATCTCAAAACACTTGGGAATTTTCTTCACATATCGTACTCTTTTGGTCAACTCCTCAAAAATTACCATAAATAAATTTATTCCTATAAGAAATTAATTCCAAATACCAACCCAAAGAATTTACTTCCTTATACCAACCCAGCATTTAATTACTTTAATAACTCCATTGGTTCTATAAAAAGCCTTAAATTCTCAATACTATCACCATCACACACATCAACCTTCAAATCACAACTATCAAACATAATGAGTTCTTCCAATCCAAATATTGTTGAGATTTCATCAGATTCTTCTTCAGATTCAGAAAGTGATGGATGGAGATCTTACTTTCCACCGAACTACACTAATCTGACTATCAGAAACCCATCTCCAAAAGCTCAAAAAGTATCTTCTGACGATGACCTTTCAATATCCTCTGATGATGATGATCAACAAGCACTTCCACTATCAGTTGTATTGACAAGAGAGATAGAGAAAGCTATGGCAAAAATGAGTAAGGTTCAAGTGCCAGAAAAACATCAACCACTTCCACTTCCAAGACCTGAGAAATAAGTTTTGGGACTTCTTAGTTGGAAAGTGTGGAACTCAATCAATAGCAAAGGAGTTCACAAATCCATGCCAGACTTCAAGGACAAAGGCAAAAGGAAGCTTGAGTAGTGGTTATGTGTTAGATTGGTTTAGGTTTGTGTGTTGTTTAGGTTTGTGTGTTGAGAGTTGGTTGGTTTGGCTTATGTAATGAATCCACCTCTGTAACGAATACACTTTTTATGCACTTCTTTATAATTCATCTCTGACTCTTAATTCCTCCCCTAAATTTCATAATCATCTTTAACAACAACTAGAAAAAACTTTATTCCTCCCCTGTTTGAAAGAATCTACCCCATCAACATAAGCAGAAGTTTAATTCAAGAAACTTATTGATTTGTATAGAAATCATAAGTTTAGGTGAGGATTGTTGGGAATTAAATTAAGCAGTTAGTACGGTTGAAGAATATAAGAACAGTTAGTACTGCTGATGAAGAGAAGAATACAAGAACAGTTAGTACTGCTGATGAAGAAAAGTTAGGACTGCTTACAAGATCAAGGTGAAACCGTGTGAAGATAAATATGGAATGGATATGATGTATATCTTATTTGTATAGAATGATACGAATATAGTTTACTTATAAATGACTCTTTGTGCTATAAAAAGAGATCCTCAGTTAGGGTTTTCATATACCTAATACCTAACACATATCCATATCTCATAAACGTACAAGCATTGTTAAGAGCTTCACGTTTAATCGTTCAATATATTGAAAGCAAAGTGTTTGGTTTAAACAATTGTCTTGTTGTTCTTATTGTTACATTCATACAATCACACAATCACCAAACACATATTCTTCTAAGTACTTGGTAGTAAATTCCGCGTGCTATCAAGTATATACTCAAAGTATCCCCAACACAACGTGTGTGTTTAGATCCGGTCAAGTGGTATCAGAGCCAGGTTTCTGATACTTTGAGTTTAGAAGATTCAGAAGTATTTACTCACTAGCAACCTAGAAGATGGACATGGAGACACCTCAAACCTCAATCCTTGCTAAACTCCCTATGCTGAAACAGAATGAATACGATTTATGGCGGCTCAGAATAGAGCAATATTTCATGGTGCAAGACTATGCATTATGGGATATCATTATCAATGGTGATTCCTTCAAACCAATTCCTGTTGAAGAAACACGTGCTGATGGTTCCAAGATCACAAAGCTTAACACTGAGCCAGTTACAAACGAGGAGAGAATCAAAAAGAAGAATGATCAGAAGGCTAGGAATTTGTTACTAATGGCAATTCCTAATGATCAAGTGCTGAATTTTAGCCATTACGAGACTGCTAAAACTCTTTTTGAAGCAGTGGTGGAAAGATTTGGTGGCAATGAAGCTACCAAGAAGGCACAGAAAACCCTACTTAAGCAAAGTTATGAGAACTTCACTGCATCAAGCAATGAAACTTTGGACCATATCTTTAATAGGCTTCAAAAGATCATCAGTCAACTTACTGTGTTGAAGATTGTGATACCTCAGGAAGACCTCAACATGAAGTTTCTAAATAGTTTACCTGCTGAATGGAACACTTATGTTGTGGTTTGGAGCAATAAACCAGAGCTGGAGAAAATGACAATGAATGAGCTTTACAACAATCTTAAGATTGTTGAGCAGAAGGTCAAGAAGAGTGGTAGCACCAGTTCCATTTCAGGGAATATGGCTTTTGTATCTTCTTCAAACAGTTCGAATCATGAAGATGAAGAAGCAGTTGGTACTGCTAAACCAACAGTTAGCACTGCTAGTGTAAAAACTAGTACTGCTGGCTTGACTGAAGAGACCATATATGTATTTGTGTCAGAACAGTCTGGTGGGTCTAAGATCTTTAATGAAGATCTTCTTCAAATTGCTGAAGATGATTTGGAAGCTATGGATTTAAAGTGGAAGTTGGCTTTGATAAGCATCAGGGCTAAGAAGTATTACCAAAGGACTGGGAATAAGATTACCTTCAATGGAAGAGATGTTGCTGGGTATGATAAGTCTAAGGTGGAATGCTTTAATTGTCACAAGATGGGGCACTTTGCCAGGGAATGTAGAGGTCCAAGACAACAAAGCAACCAGGGTCAAGGGTTTAAGAATCAACAAGGAATAAGGAGAACAGTTAATGTTGAAGAGCCTTCTTCCAAGGCTATGGTAGCTGTAGATGGAGCTGGATTTGATTGGAGCTTCATGGAGGAAGAAGAGGAACCAGCTAACTTGGGTTTGATGGCTTTCTCAGACTCTGAGGTACATATTGTAAAACCCGAAATTTTGAACCATAATTTTTGCTCCATTTAAATTCTAGCCTAAGTTGAGATATAAATAATATGACATTTAAATTATACATTGTAATTAAATTATACATAATATAACTAAATCCTAAACTAAACCTAAAGTTTACCAAGAATAATGCTATGCTAATATTCTAATGCCATAACCGAATTGTCTGGTACAAATGAGTAGCATTTATGTTTAAATATATGAGCATTTAAATTCGTCTTATATCAAATCCCATAAAAAGTGCATGTTGCCTATTTTGTAATATCCCCACACACGTTTTTTTCCCCTACCTCTTTAATACCGGTTAGCAAAACTTTTCCCAAAGAAATTAAAAGCAGAAAACCCTAAAAATAAAAGCTCGGCTGCTCCTCCTCTTTCGGTCCTGTTCGATCAGTTGCACAACAGCAAAGGAGGTCTTTAGTGCTTCTACTTGGTGGTTCTATCGTGGTGCTACAGCAGATTCAAAGTGGTGGAGTGATCGTGGGTTTTAGAGGCTGTCGAAGGGTGTTGATTTTGGCTTTGTTCGAAAGGTTGTAGGCGGAGTCCTTGTGTTCTTTGTTCTGTTCGAAGTATTCGACCAAGGTAGATCCATCTCTTTATTTTCTATTCCATCGACACACATATTATATAACTTAAAGATAAACAACCATGATCTGGTCATTTGAAACCTAATATGTTCATATGAATCGACTTTAAAAACCTGGATTAGAAGCTAAACTAATAAGGAAAGGGCGTACTCATTAAATACATGAATTAAGGGACTAATTATGTGTGATCTCATGAGGTTATGTTGATAAGGCGTCTCGTCATTTAATCTTGGACGCGCATGGGAGATTTTGGTGTGGGTCGTATACTTATAACATGATAAGTTATTGAGATATTAGCATGCATTAACTAATGACAATAGTATAAATATTCGTGCACTAAGTTAATTGGGATTTAGGTCTTGGTTTTGTTAGTGTTCACATGTTTTTCTTTTTGTGGAGATCGAGCATGTCATTAGTGTGTGGCTGTTTTAGTGTCGATTGGGTGTGAGTTAATATGTTAAATTTTGCTTGTCGTTCACCGATTTAATTAGAGTTGGGTGGGTTTGTTTTGGCTGCTCGTTTAAATTCCCCCGCACTCTCTTCAATTTGATTCGCAAAGTTCCTCTCAGTCCTAGTTTGGCCTCGCTAAGTATAATACCGAGAGGAGGCATTTGTTGTGGTTTTGGCTCGCTGAAAATCGCGTTCAAGAAGGTTTTGTTTAGTTTGGGTTCGGTATGTTTTCGTACCAAGGTTGTGATTTGTTTTGTGATTCAAATATGCTTCGTTCCGAGTTCATGTTAAGGACTTTTGAAAACTGATCCGAACATGTTATGTCATCTAGAGTTCGATATCGGGTCTTGCCATCACCATGTGATCGAGGTAAACTTAAAATGAGTTGAAACCAAGTAATCGTGATCCATACGTGTTTCTGTGTTTCGAGTCGATGTCGCGTCTCGGTAAGACCTTGTGAACGAGAAGAACTTGAGAATGAAGACATGATGTATAAGTTTTCATATCATGTAAATGTAGTACGAAGGATATAGAATGAAGTATTGCATGTGTACTATATAAACTAAAATATTAATTAAATTGACACCTTTAACCCTCAACTATGATAAGTTTACATGTTAGACCGCGAACCTTGCTATATTAACACTATGAACCCTAAATTTATATAAATGGCATTATGAACCTTAAGATACTAAATTATGGAAAATTGCTATTTTGGGAACTTGTTAAATAAAGAAACTTTCTAAAAATGGAAACCTGCTAATCTTGGAAAGTTACTAAAAATAGAAAGCCGACTGAAATGAGAAATCTGATTTAAATAAGATATTAATAATAAAACGACCATATATTCGTGTAGATTCGCTGAAGATGGAGTTTGTTTTCGATCTTTGTATTTCTAGATGTGTTTTCACTTGCGGTATAAGGTACAGATATTCTGACCTTTCTTTTAAGGTATCTCATGATCTCTCTCGTATTCTGAATCCATTAGTTTCTGATTTGATTGCTATGATTTCCCTTGCTTGAACCTCCCCGGTTGAATTCCATTTGATATGATTTCTGATCTGAAGCTATGCTATGAAAACCTTTTCTGATTATATCTTGGAAATGTTTTTGAGAAAAGCCATTTTAAAAGAGGTTTATCAATGAGACAAAACCATTTTTATATAAATGTTACTAGTTTTTATGAAAACTATTCTTGGAAGACTAATTTTTATGAAAAACCGTTTTGAAAGAATATTTTTATGAGAATTACTTTAAAGGATCGTTTTATGAAAATAATGAATAAAGGATTGTTTAAAATGGACTTTTGATGAGAATTTTGAAATGAACGTTTGAGATGAGCATTGATTTTGAGTTTGAGTTATGATTCAGTTAAGATTTCCCAAGCCATTGCTATGTTCCCTTTGTGTGAACCTTTGATAATTGCTTCTGAGATGTTGAGATATACTTTCTGATATATGACCTTTTGATATGACATTTTGTGATGACCTTGAGACCTGACTCTTAGTTTGATACCCGAGCCATTTTCTGTTTTTCCTAGCCAGGAAGGTAACCTGGCCATGTCTGTGATGCACCACTGGCATGACTCCCGTGTGGGGGAGTGATTTCTCACACCGTCCCTTTTATATTATCTGCCATGGCTACTTGACTTTGAGATTGACTTTGAGTTTTGGGGCGTATGGATTGCAATCCTAGATTTGTTTGTTTAGTGGATTTAACTATGACTTTGAGTATGACTTTGAGGTGACTGGTGCTTGTGTGCAATACACGCCTTTCACATTTAGCTGGAGCTAGCTACTCCACTATTATGATACATGAGGACACCCCTCATATTATCTGGTTGCCTAAGAGGTATCCCCTCTGATTGTGAGACTATGACCTTGAGATGTTGACTTTGAGATTATGACTTTGAGTTTCTGGGCTCGTGGTAGATGACTATCCTATTCTTCCCTTACTATTCTTTTGCTTGCTTATACCTTATGACATTTCCCATTGCTCCATATTATATTTATGTTTCGTTATCATTGCTTTGTATATGTATCTGTTCACTGAGCTTTTTAAGCTCAGCCGCGTTTCTTTTCCCGCGGCAGGTTTTAGTTGGAAGTTGGGTAAGAGTGAAGAGACTTTTGGACTTAGAAGACCTTGATAGTTATTCTGAAGTAGAAGTCATTGGAAGGATTGCATTTGCAGACTTAGTATTTAGCTTTTGTTTCCTTTGTATCCTTGTGTATTCAGTATTTCAATTGTAACCTTTGAGAATCTTTGTATTACTTTTGAATGTATGTTTTGTTTGATCTGATATGAAGCCATTAATGTGATACTTCTACCCTTGCTGGGTTGGGGTGTTACAATTATGGTATCAGAGCGACAGGCTGCGATTCGTAATACATTTACCCTTGGCCTGTGTAAGTTAGGACCACTAAGTTTTTCCTGTAGGCGCTCGTAAGTCAACCTTCGAAAATTGCTTTAGGATTTCCCATAGGAACCTAAGTTTTGACCAGTGAGGAATGGGTAGACTATAAGGCATTTGCTTAAATATCATTGCTTCCGCATCACTCTGATTCGTGCTTTGCTGTTGGTTAGATCCTGTTGATGCCACTTTTGGAAAGTGAAAACTTATGCACCACCTAAGATTTGAACCCGATTAAATTTGGAAGGCATTGAGAAATTTCATAATAATTGCCTGACATTATTTGATCCCTATCTTCAGATTTCTTTTGTTAATCATTTTTGATAAAGACCCACGTTGTACTCTGATCCTTTCGTTAATCATTTTGACGCCTCTTCGGGCACTCTGAGAACCGCCATGGCGATAACGTGCTGGATATGTTTTGATTGTCTTTTGCTTTGATAAGTACCTATGAATCTTCCGACACTATTTGACTTCGTTTCACCCATCTCTGTCCCTATGAGAAGTCTTGTGGCATTTAGCCACGAGTATAAGAATGTTTTCCCCTTCATTTTTGAATGATAAAGCTTTGATTTGCGAACCGTCTTCCTTGGTTAGTTAAATTTCAATTTTGTTCTGACAAGAAATTTGTTGAGTGATCAGTCAAATATTGACAACTACCCTCCTATGTCTCACCTTTGACGTTTGAAACAATTTTGAACTCCTTACCATGATTACAAATTGTTAAACGTTCGCTATTACTCTGGAGACTCGTGTGTTACTTTCGCGGTTATAAAGTTTTCATAGAAACCATTTCGTACACCAATGAATGAACCTTATCTTGGAAACTACTTGGCACTTTGAGTCGTCTGAGTATGAACCTTGTATTGAACGTTATTTGGCACCCTGCGTTTTCTGAATATGATTCCTGGTAGAACCACCAAGAATTTTTCCATCAGAGCGTGAAGTAGGATTTGACATGATACCGAGAGATTTCCAGTCACTAAACGAAGATGTCTTTCGGATCATACCAATTGATTGGAGCAACCAGGGAGAGCAGCAACCGAAGACCAGGAAGTGAGTTTACTTAAGTGTATTTTCTGGGCGTGTTTTAGTTTCGTTCGCGATTATGAAGGATGATGACTGGAGATATGTATCGATTATGGGAAACTGAATCATAATACTGTTAAGAACCAATATTCCTCCACCCTGAAACGACTACGTGTTTGTTTAAATTCAGAGCACGAAATTTCCTTCTGATGAATTGAGTCTATTCTTGGAATCGACCCCCATATTCGTAAATGACTACTATGAGGTTAGTGACGCTAATGGTATTAGCTAAAGCTCTGATTATTTCATGAATTTGATAAATGATGTTTTCTCGTAAGTACTTGGGCAAATGGTCATTGTATGACTTAATGGTACATTTGGAGACGAGGAATAGCATGAAAATCATTTTTGCACCTTGTTAGAAATTTGATGATCATTTGTGCATTCTGAGAGACGGATACTTGTTGAGACAACTAGAAGCATTACTTCACTGCATGACCTGGAGTTGACAACAACGATGGCTACCCTGAAGAGAGAAGACATTCCTTACAAGACAGAAGTGTTGGCGATGCAGAAGAAGAAATCTAGTCAAAACGGCGAACCTGGAGCTGATGAAGACATGCAGTCTAACTTCCCTATTCATCTTGGTTGTACTAAGAGGAATTGAGAGCGGAAGCAGACTGGATGATGAAGAAGATTAAAGATCGTGCCGAAAATCCGCAATACTCCATCACATTCCAAGAAGAATTGCAGGAGGCTCGACGAACCAAACACAAGTTTCCTATTTTGGTTTCACTTCCCGATTGATGGACAGCCGAAGACAGATCAACCGAACTTGAAGAGATTAGAGGTGTTAAATGAGCGGATATTTGAAACAGACCCTCTATACTTGGAAGAATTGATTCTATGAAGGTAGAAGTTTTGGCGACTAACTTTCATTTCCGTTGACCCTCTTAAGTTTCGTTATATAGTAATGAGATCCTCTTATGATTTAAGTTCCCTAGAAGCATTTCAGTTTCGTGTTTAATTTTCGTATGTTCGGTGATGACTTTGTTTTGAGAGATTTTGGCGTGTTGTGGAAGATATGATGCTTGTGACGGAGTACCTCACTTCTGCTAGGCAATCTGGATTTTGATACTCTTGCGAATAGTTTTGTTTTCCTCTTGACTATGGCATTTGATTTTGGTTGACCTCTGAGAATGTAGAAGTATTAGGTGGATTAAGATAAGTGGTTTTGATTACGATTTGAGATAAAGTATGACCATCATGAGGGCATATTTATATGATGCCAGTATTATGACGTCTGGCCAACGTGATAATACTTACATCATATAACGTGCACTTGTTGTGGGCATAAGATATCTTGGGGAGTACCTAAGAAGGTTAGAATTTGAATCTCCGTTGGACTATCCGTGATTAGTGAGACTTTAGGTTCATTCTACCCATGCGTATACTCTACTTTCGATCATTAGATATCTGGATGAGTTTGGACTCTCGTGTTGCATTCTGTTGACCTCAGTTATAAATCTTGAATTCTTGTAAAACTCTCTACTGTTGATACAGTTAATTGATCGGAAATCTTGTTCGTATTCCATATGAGCTTTCCGGAAGATTCACCTATCCTCCATTTTGTTGTATGGATCTTTTGATCAAAACCAATTTATTTTGTCTTCTTCTGAGAAATTTGAGCCCACCTCGTTTTGATTTGAGTCATGAGAAACTATTTGGTCTAAAGATCCTTTTGGAAGAACCTCCTCGGGTGTGAAAATGTTTGTAATGATCTTTTGCGACTTACTACGACTTCGTTTAACTTTGCGACTTCAAATTTCGAGGACGAAAATTTTCTTTTAGAGGGGAAGAGTTGTAAAACCCGAAATTTTGAACCATAATTTTTGCTCCATTTAAATTCTAGCCTAAGTTGAGATATAAATAATATGACATTTAAATTATACATTGTAATTAAATTATACATAATATAACTAAATCCTAAACTAAACCTAAAGTTTACCAAGACTAATGCTATGCTAATATTCTAATGCCATAACCGAATTGTCTGGTACAAATGAGTAGCATTTATGTTTAAATATATGAGCATTTAAATTCGTCTTATATCAAATCCCATAAAAAGTGCATGTTGCCTATTTTGTAATATCCCCACACGTTTTTTTTCCCTACCTCTTTAATACCGGTTAGCAAAACTTTTCCCCAAAGAAATTAAAAGCAGAAAACCCTAAAAATAAAAGCTCGGCTGCTCCTCCTCTTTCGGTCCTGTTCGATCAGTTGCACAACAGCAAAGGAGGTCTTTGGTGCTTCTACTTGGTGGTTCTATCGTGGTGCTACAGCAGATTCAAAGTGGTGGAGTGATCGTGGGTTTTAGAGGCGGTCGAAGGGTGTTGATTTTGGCTTTGTTCGAAAGGTTGTAGGCGGAGTCCTTGTGTTCTTTGTTCTGTTCGAAGTATTCGACCAAGGTATATCCATCTCTTTGTTTTCTATTCCATCGACACACGTATTATATAACTTAAAGATAAACAACCATGATCTGGTCATTTGAAACCTAATATGTTCATATGAATCGACTTTAAAAACCTGGATTAGAAGCTAAACTAATAAGGAAAGGGCGTACTCATTAAATACGTGAATTAAAGGACTAATTATGTGTGATCTCATGAGGTTATGTTGATAAGGCGTCTCGTCATTTAATCTTGGACGTGCATGGGAGATTTTGGTGTGGGTCGTATACTTATAACATGATAAGTTATTGAGATATTAGCATGCATTAACTAATGACAATAGTATAAATATTCGTGCACTAAGTTAATTGGGATTTAGGTCTTGGTTTTGTTAGTGTTCACATTTTTTTTCTTTTTGTGGAGATCGAGCATGTAGTTAGTGTGTGGCTGTTTTAGTGTCGATTGGGTGTGAGTTAATATGTTAAATTTTGCTTGTCGTTCACCGATTTAATTAGAGTTGGGTGGGTTTGTTTTGGCTGCTCGTTTAAATTCCCCCGCACTCTCTTCAATTTGATTCGCAAAGTTCCTCTCAGTCCTAGTTTGGCCTCGCTAAGTATAATACCGAGAGGAGGCATTTGTTGTGGTTTTGGCTCGCTGAAAATCGCGTTCAAGAAGGTTTTGTTTAGTTTGGGTTCGGTATGTTTTCGTACCAAGGTTGTGATTTGTTTTGTGATTCGAATATGCTTCGTTCCGAGTTCATGTTAAGGACTTTTGAAAACTGATCCGAACATGTTATGTCATCTAGAGTTCGATATCGGGTCTTGCCATCACCATGTGATCGAGGTAAACTTAAAATGAGTTGAAACCAAGTAATCGTGATCCGTACATGTTTCTGTGTTTCGAGTCGATGTCGCGTCTCGGTAAGACCTTGTGAACGAGAAGAACTTGAGAATGAAGACATGATGTATAAGTTTTCATATCATGTAAATGTAGTACGAAGGATATAGAATGAAGTATTGCATGTGTACGCTATAAACTAAAATATTAATTAAATTGACACCTTTAACCCTCAACTATGATAAGTTTACATGTTAGACCGCGAACCTTGCTATATTAACACTATGAACCCTAAACTTATATAAATGGCATTATGAACCTTAAGATACTAAATTATGGAAAATTGCTATTTTGGGAACTTGTTAAATAAAGAAACTTTCTAAAAATGGAAACCTGCTAATCTTGGAAAGTTACTAAAAATAGAAAGCCGACTGAAATGAGAAATCTGATTTAAATAAGATATTAATAATAAGACGACCATGTATTCGTGTAGATTCGCTGAAGATGGAGTTTGTTTTCGATCTTTGTATTTCTAGATGTGTTTTCACTTGCGGTATAAGGTACAGATATTCTGACCTTTCTTTTAAGGTTTCTCATGATCTCTCTCGTATTCTGAATCCATTAGTTTCTGATTTGATTGCTATGATTTCCCTTGCTTGAACCTCCCCGGTTGAATTCCATTTGATATGATTTCTGATCTGAAGCTATGCTATGAAAACCTTTTCTGATTATATCTTGGAAATGTTTTTGAGAAAAGCCATTTTAAAAGAGGTTTATCAATGAGACAAAACCATTTTTATATAAATGTTACTAGTTTTTATGAAAACTATTCTTGGAAGACTAATATTTATGAAAAACCGTTTTGAAAGAATATTTTTTATGAGAATTACTTTAAAGGATCGTTTTATGAAAATAATGAATAAAGGATTGTTTAAAATGGACTTTTGATGAGAATTTTGAAATGAACTTTTGAGATGAGCATTGATTTTGAGTTTGAGTTATGATTCAGTTAAGATTTCCCAAGCCATTGCTATGTTCCCTTTGTGTGAACCTTTGATAATTGCTTCTGAGATGTTGAGATATACTTTCTGATATATGACCTTTTGATATGACATTTTGTGATGACCTTGAGACCTGACTCTTAGTTTGATACCCGAGCCATTTTCTGTTTTTCCTAGCCAGGAAGGTAACCTGGCCATGTCTGTGATGCACCACTGGCATGACTCCCGTGTGGGGGAGTGATTTCTCACACCGTCCCTTTTATATTATCTGCCATGGCTACTTGACTTTGAGATTGACTTTGAGTTTTGGGGCGTATGGATTGCAATCCTAGATTTGTTTGTTTAGTGGATTTAACTATGACTTTGAGTATGACTTTGAGGTGACTGGTGCTTGTGTGCAATACACGCCTTTCACATTTAGCTGGAGCTAGCTACTCCACTATTATGATACATGAGGACACCCCTCATATTATCTGGTTGCCTAAGAGGTATCCCCTCTGATTGTGAGACTATGACCTTGAGATGTTGACTTTGAGATTATGACTTTGAGTTTCTGGGCTCGTGGTAGATGACTATCCTATTCTTCCCTTACTATTCTTTTGCTTGCTTATACCTTATGACATTTCCCATTGCTCCATATTATATTTATGTTTCGTTATCATTGCTTTGTATATGTATCTGTTCACTGAGCTTTTTAAGCTCAGCCGCGTTTCTTTTCCCGCGGCAGGTTTTAGTTGGAAGTTGGGTAAGAGTGAAGAGACTTTTGGACTTAGAATACCTTGATAGTTATTCTGAAGTAGAAGTCATTGGAAGGATTGCATTTGCAGACTTAGTATTTAGCTTTTGTTTCCTTTGTATCCTTGTGTATTCAGTATTTCAATTGTAACCTTTGAGAATCTTTGTATTACTTTTGAATGTATGTTTTGTTTGATCTGATATGAAGCCATTAATGTGATACTTCTACCCTTGCTGGGTTGGGGTGATACACATATACTCCAAAAATGCTCAAATTCTTGTCGTGCTTTAAAAGATTATGTAAATGTTAAGAAACAGTATGATGATCTTAGAGTAGAATTTAATCAAGTAAATTCCAGTCTGACAAATCATAAAAGAGGATTAGCTATTTTGGAAGAACAAATTGTGTTTTATAGACAGAATGAGTCAAACTTCTCTGATGAGATAGGTGTTTTAAAGAGGGATTTAGAAATAAAAGATAATAAAATGAGTGGACTTGTATATGAACTAGAGAAGCTTAAAAAGGAAAAAGAAAACATCCAGTTAAGTGTAGATACTCTTGAACATACTTCAAACGGAGTTAAGAAGATAGTAGAGAGTCAAATACTTAACAAAGCTAAATCTGGTTTAGGTTATAAGTCAGTTGCACCTCCTCTTAGAGGAATGTTTGTTCCACCAGGAATTGATTTAGCTCATACAGGCTTAGAAGAGTTTAAGGATATGGATTTTCCTGGATATGGTGTTAAGATTAGTGAGAATCCTGTTAAATTTGTTAAGGTAGAAGATTCTTTTGTGAGTGCTAGTGATAAATCTCTTTCTGAGGAAAAGATGTCCTCTGATAGGAACTCAGATGCACCAACTATTGAGGATTGGACATCTGATGATGAGGATGTAGAGGTTAAGGACAAACCTAATGTTGTTAAGGTAGAAGTTAAACATGCTCCTAAAGTGGTTAAGACTAAAAACATAAAACCAGTTAGGAAAAGTGTTCGATATGCTGAGATGTATAGGACTAAGAACAGATCACCAAGTTCTGAGGGTGGTCATAGAAACTGGAATCACTCAAAATCTAAGAAATTGGATGATAAGTTTGCTATGATTAGAAAAGTGTGCTTTGTTTGTGGAAGTTTTGATCATATGGCTGCTTATTGTGATTCTAACCCATGGAAAAAGAAGGTTTCTGGGAATACAAGGGTGAATAGGAATAACAATGCTAGGGTAACTCAAAATAGTTCAACTAGATTGACAAGCCCTAATGCAAATCATAAGATGTCACCCAAAGCTGTTATGTTAAAGACTGGCATCAAAACAATTTCAACTGCTAGTCATGCACAATTTTCAAATCATGCACAAACAGTTAAAAGGCATTTTTATGAGAAAACAGCAATGACCAATCAGAAGTGGGTGCCTAAATTTAAACAAGCAGTTCCAACTGCTAGGTCAGCAGTTCCAACTGCTAGACCAGCAAATCCTACTGCTAGGCACTTAAATGTTAAGGGAAAAAGGGGCAATGCTGTCAAGGCCTCAGTACATTGGGTTAAAAATTCTACCAAACCCAATGGTGCATCAAAGACCTCCAACAAGTTTTCTCATCTTGATGCACAAGGCAGATCCAAACTAGTGATGGTTTGGATCCCCAAAAGAAACTAACACCTTTATTTTATGTGCAGGAACATCCTTCAAATGGTAAAGAAGATAGAGGATATTCAAACAGTGGATGTTTAAGGCACATGACAGGCAACATGTCATATCTTTCAGACTTTATTGCTCTGGATGGAGGACCAGTTGTCTTTGGTGGTGGTATTGGAGGAAGGATTACTGGTAAAGGGGTAATTAAACTGGTAATCTTGATTTTTAAAATGTGTATTATGTACCAGAACTTAAGTACAATCTTTTCAGTGTATCACAAATTTGTGATAAACAGAACAAAGTTTTATTTACTGATACTGATTGTCTTATTCTTTCTCCTGAGTTCAAGCTACCTGATGAAAGTCAAGTATTGCTTAAAATCCCTAGAAAGGATAATACATACAGTGTTGAGATGAATAAACTAGTTCCTAAGGTTGGACTTACTTGTCTTGTTGCAAAAGCCACATTGGAAGAATCAATGTTGTGGCACAGGAGACTTGGTCATGTTAATTTTAAAACCATTAACAATATTGCTAAAAATGGGTTGGTAAGAGGTTTACCAAATAAAACTTTTCTCAATGACCAAACCTGTGTTTCTTGCCTTAAAGGTAAGCAACACAGAGTCTCATGTAAGCCAAAAACCCAGAACTCTATTTCTCAAGCTTTATATATGTTGCATATGGACTTGTTTGGTCCTACTTCTGTGAATAGCTTGAATTTTAAGAGATATTGTCTTGTTATCACTGATGATTATAGTAGGTTTTCTTGGGTATTCTTTATGAAAACTAAGGATAAAACTAGTGAAATCCTTAAGACCTTCATTGTTGAAGCAGAAAACCTAGTTGATAAGAAAGATAAAATAATCAGATGTGACAATGGGACTGAATTTAAGAATAGAGTGATGGATGATTTTTGCAGAGAAAAAGGTATTAAGAGGGAGTTTAGTGTAGCTAGAACCCCACAGCAAAATGGTGTAGCTGAGAGAAAGAATAGGACTCTTATAGAGGCTGCTAGGACAATGTTAGCTGACTCTAAGCTACTAGTTTCATTTTGGGCTGAAGCAGTTATCACTGCTTGTTATGTATTGAATAGGGTTTTAGTTGTGCAACCTCACAATAAGACTGCTTATGAGCTTCTTAGAGGTAGAACCCCTGCTTTAAGCTTCATGAGACCTTTTGGTTGTCATGTTACTATCCTTAATACCAAAGACCAACTAGGAAAGTTTGATGGGAAATCTGAGGAAGGTTTCTTTGTTGGTTATTCTCTGCACAGTAAGGCTTTTAGGGTGTACAATACAAGCACCAAGCATGTAGAAGAAAATCTGCACATAGAAATTTTGGAGAATAAACCAAATGTTGCAGGTGTAGGTCCAGATTGGATCTTTGATATTGACAGTCTTTCAGATTCCATGAATTATGTGCCTATTACAGGTACAAATACTAACCATGATGCAGCTGTTTGTCTTTGAGAACCATTGAAGCTTGAGCTCTTACAATCAAATCAGAATCCAACAAATATTGTAGCTGTTCATTGAACTCTTCTTGATTTGCCTCTTTAGATCTTGTTCTTTCCATGAATTCAGCTATGTTTCGTACATCATCAACAGCCATTTTTCTTGCAAATTCCTCATCTTGAGCAATCTGAACTTTCTTAGCTTCTTCATCAGCCAAATCTTTTTCTATCATTTGCCTTGCAACTTCTGCATCATGATCTATCTGAATTTGAGTTTTTGGTTTCAATGTCTTGAGCCTTTCAAGTTCTTGAGCAGCAGCAACTTCTTCAGATGTCATTGGCTTCTTCCCTTTTGCTGATCTTTCCCTTTTATACTCTGTCTCAGCAGTCTGAACTGTTACATGCTCTGTCTCAGCAGTCTGAACTGTTTCATGCTCTGTCTCAGCAGTCTGAACTGCTTCAACAGTTTGAACTTCTTTATGTGTCTCAGCTGTTTCTTGAACATAACCAGAACCTGAACCAATATCTGCAACATTACCAAAACTTTCATCTTGTTCTGAGCCTTTATCATGCCTCCCTTGAGAACCTGATCTATCCTTGTCTTTACCAAATTTCCTCCCCTGTTTGGAAGAATTTTCATCATCCCCTTCTGAACCTTCTTTCATATTTTTGTCAATATCAACTCAAAGTTTAATTCCTAACACTTTAGAATGTCGGTGAAGCATTAAAGGACGAAAGTTGGGTAGTTGCCATGCAAGAGGAACTAAACCAATTTACCGCAAATAATGTTTGGGAGTTAGTACCACCACCTAAGTATTTGACAATTGTAGGAACCAAATGGGTATTTAGGAATAAGCTTGATGAGAATGGCGTTGTGTCTAGAAATAAGGCTAGATTAGTGGCACAAGGCTATAATCAACAAGAAGGAATATATTACGATGAAACGTTTGCTCCGGTAGCTAGATTAGAATCTATAGAATACTTCTAGCTTATGCTTGTGAACATGATTTTAAATTATATCAAATGGATGTGAAAAGTGCATTTTAAATGGTTTTATCAACGAGGAGGTGTACGTAGCACAACCTCCGAGATTCGTTGATTTCGAAAAACCTAATCATGTTTATAGCTCAAGAAAGCACTCTATGGTCTTAAACAAGCTCCAAAAGCTTGGTACGATAGATTAAAAGCTTTTTTGCTTAAACATGAGTATACCATGGGGACGGTAGATAATACACTTTTCACTAAGAAAAGAAATTCACATCTTATCATCGTTTAAAAATATGTCGATGACATTATATTCGGTTCAACTTGTCAAGAGTTATGCAATGATTTTGCGAAAATCAAGTACACCGAGTTTGAAATGAGCATGATGGGTGAATTAAATTTCATCCTTGGTCTACAAATAAAAGAAATGGAAGACGGAATATTCTTTAATCAATCTAAATACATTAAAGAAATGCTTAAGAAATTTGGCTTAGAAGAGTCTAAACTAATTAAAACGGCCATGTCCTCGGAAACGAAAGTCACGAAGGATGAAGAAGGTGAGTCCGTGGACAATACTAAGTATAGGGGCATGATATGTAGTTTATTATACCTAACGGCAAGTATACCCGATATCATGTTTAGTGTCCGCCTTTGTGCTTGCTTCCAAGAGGTTCCCAAAACCTCTCACCTTGAAGCGGTTAAGCGTATCTTTCGATACATTAAAGGCACTATGCACTTGGGATCAAGGTATCCCAAGGGGACCGGTGTAGAAACTGTTGTCTATGCCTACTCTGATCATGCGAGAGATTATGTGGATTAAAAAAGCACTAGTGGGTTTTCTACCTTCATGCGTTGTTGTCTAACTTCTTGGTTCTCCAAGAAACAAACGGTACTTGCTATCTCCATTACCGAAGTCGAATACGTAAGCGCCCAAAAGGCATGTCAACAAGCACTATGGATGAAACAAGCTCTTATCGACTATGACATCAAGCTCATCGACATTCCGATTATGTGTGACAACAAAGACGCAATTGACTTGAGTAAAAACCCCGTGAAACACTTGCTTACAAAGCACATCGAAATCCGTCATCATTTCCTTCGCGACAACGTCCAGAAAGGAAACATCTCCATCGAGAAGGTTACGACGAAAGATAACATCGCCGACATTTTAACCAAACCTCTCAAACACGAACCTTTCAACTATCTTCTCTCAGGACTAGTAATGATGAAACACATTCCATAAATCGTTGATTTATGTGTGTTCAAAGCGTTTCTAGATTAGAGTTAAATCCTCTCAAACTTTCAATGACGACTTAAATATTTCATCTGAAATATTTAAAGTAAATTTAATTTGTGAAATGCAATTAAATGTCATTTCTCGAAAAAGTAAACTCAATCAATGTTCGTTGAATCCCACTGGATTCATTCCTAAAAGAATTTATTTGGTATGAATTATTTTGAGTCCAGAAAATTCACAAAATATGTGAAATTTCTTTGTCAAAAATCGAAAACTGGGTCAAAAATGAACTCGGCAGAGCACGATAGCCTTAAATAGGAGATGGTATTGTTAAATTTAACGGTACCGTCGGACCGTCATCTGCTAAGACAGTTATATCTTTTACCTTTTCTCACAACTTCAAAAATATAATCAAAACCCACTTGTTGCAGTCACGAACCAGAACCAAAACCCACCAAAATCAACATCCCAAATCCATTTTCGTTGTCAAATCATTGAAGAATCAAACATATATCATCATATGATCGTTAGATTCTTGGGTAATGGTACTAACCCCCAAACATCATTTGCGGAGAATTGGTTTAATTCTTCTTGCATGGCAACTACCCAACTTTCATCTTTTAAAGCTCCACCAACATTCTTAGGTTCTATGGTTGATATAAACAAAAGAAATTACTTTTGTTTTGGGCTTGAGACCTAAGAGTTCTTTCGTTTAATTTTCCAATGACCTTGTCTAATGGATGATTCTTAGATTCCTTGATATTGATTACTTCTTCTTCTAGAGTTTCATTTTCAATGTCATTTTATAGATCGGCTTGGTTTTCTAAGTCAATGTTGTGTTTGCTTTTTGATGGCTTGTTCTTCTCCTAAATCATCATCCTCTAAGGGTGGAGTTTTAGGTAGGGGAGGACTTTCGTCAAAAGTCACGTTTAAGGAATCTTCAATTGTCATAGTATCTTTGTTGAGAACTATGTAAGCTTTACTATTTTGGGAGTATCATAGAAAGACACCTTCATATGGCTTCAGGTCAAACTTAGTAAGGTAGTGTTTTGTGTTTAAAATGAAGCACTTGCTTCCAAACACTTTGAAGTATTCTAGAGTGGGTTTCTTACCTCTATAAATCTCATATGGAGTTTTTCCTAAGACCGGCCTAATCAAAATCCTATTCAAAATATATGTTGAGGTGTTTACGGTGTTGCACCAAAACTTTTAAGGTATTGATTGTTCGTTGAGTAACGTTCTACTCATTTCTTTCAAGGTGCGGTTTTTCCTTTCTACTACCCTATTTGATTGAGGAGTGCGAGGAGCCGAGAATGAGTAATCCCATTAGCATCACAATAAGCTCCGAATTGCACCCCATTGTCAAATTCCCGACCATGATATGTTCTTATAGAAATGATCGAACAACCTTTTTGGTTTTTTATTTTCTTACTCAAGATTTCAAATTGTTCGAAAGCTTCGTTTTTAGTTTTCAAAAATCTTGTCGAAGTATATCTTGAGTAGTAATCAAGTATCATCAAGTATAGAAGTTGCATCCATAACTTCGGATGGCGGATGGACCAAATAAATCCATATGCAAAAGTTCTAGACACCTATTAGTAGAAACCATGTTTTTAGCCTTATTACTAGCATGTGCTTGTTTGCCCATTTTACAAGTATCACAAAAATGTTGGTCAAACTTAAGTGTTGATACAAATAATGTCTGTAGAATCCAAGATCTAACTCTTCTAGGATTGTAGAGACAATGATTGTTGCACAGCGGAATAAGAACAAGAACACAATCAAAGTTTCTTAACAAGGTTTTTCTTATAACAAGAACAATGATCCTCTATGGATCTCTATTGTTTTTCTCTAAAATATTTTCCTGGAGTTATTTTTCTCTCAAGAAGCGTACCTAATACATAAGCCCTATAGTTCCTTTTATACACAAGGAACCCTAGTACAACAATAAATAAAAATATCAATGCATATCACTACCTAAAATAGCTCATGCATATCCTAACAAACTAATAATAAAGATACGGATTCACTATATCCGTAGAAACAAGCCTTCAGCAGAAACACTATAAGTCTTCAGTAGGAACACTACTTTAGCAGAAACCATCTATAGCTTCAGCAGGAACCTGTCAGAAGATCTCTATCCGCAGGAACTTCTAAAATTCCCAACAATCAGCAATAAATAAAAATATCAATGCATATCACTACCTAAAATAGCTCATGCATATCCTAACAAACTAATAATAAAGATACGGATTCACTATATCCGTAGAAACAAGCCTTCAGCAGAAACACTATAAGTCTTCAGCAGGAACACTACTTCAGCAGAAACCATCTATAGCTTCAGCAGGAACCTGTCAGAAGATCTCTATCCGCAGGAACTTCCAAAATTCCCAACAATCCTCCCCTAATCTTGAATTTGACATGGTTAAGTTCAAGATTCCTGATAGATCTTTAACACTTCATAATAAGAGGATTGAAATCGAACAGCAACAGCAAAGAATCAAATGAACCATATCTCTATGAATGGCAAAACTTTAAACGTCAGATCTTCGCAGCAACAAATGACAGATTGTACATCAAAACATATTAGTTTCATACTATTCTCATCACATCCAGGTGTGTTAACACCTGTGAGAGGTGAATCATTGAAAATAATGGATTTGATGTCTCTTTACGAATAGCCATCACTACTGGAGTAGCCAAATGTTTAAGTTCGAAAACTATGGTACACTGATAACCATATGATTTTGAGTAAACCAGCAACTATAAACGGATTTGAGTTGTCTTTACCTGTAGCCGTTTGCTCAGGACTAGCCAATCCTTTGGTTACCCAATAGGGCAGCAACCATGGTGAATTGATGACCATTTCAACTCTCAGCAATGAAGCATGGGTGAGTTGAGTACCCTATGATTTTGAGCAAACCATTACAGCTATCAACGGATTTGATTATCACACCAGAGCCGTACCCTCATGGTGAGTCAACTCTTTCTTGTCTATGAGACATGGTGAGTTGATTACCATTTATTGTGTAGGTGTAAACACCAACACTGTACCTGCACAAAAGTTAGTATACAAGTGCGAAATTATTATTATTATTATTTTTATTTATTTATTTTTTTTATTTTTTATTTTTTTTAACTATAACGAAAAGAAAATAATATAAACATAAATAATTTTTTTTTATTATTATTTTTTTTAATAATAACAAATCAAAAAGAAAGTAAAGAAAGAAAATGAAAATGATAAATAATTTTTTTTTTTTTTTTTTTTATAACAGCAGCAGCAGAATCCGAAGCTACCAGTAGAAATGGTGTTATCAGCAGGAACGGGAAAACTTGCAGAAACCGATCAGTAGGAACGGCTAATGCTTTCAGCAGAATCCATGTGAGATCAGCAGAATTAAAATACCCAGTTGCTTTAACTCCAATCATGACAAACACAATCCATCATACCCATGAGGTATAGCAGCGTAGATATAGTAGCCACCCATGTTAGAAATAATCATCCCCATGTATTCAATATCAGTAGGAGACAAAACACCAAAAGAATGAAACACGTAGCAGCAGCAACATCAAAACAAACAATAGTTGACCAATGACACATCATACGTGTAATCAAACAGTATGAGAATCATTAATTGCTCCAAAGATGACAACCAATTAATTAGTCTAACAATTACCCCACAACTTTATCTTATACGAGTAGTAGCATCATGTGCAGTTCACTTCATAGGATACCAGTAAACGACAAACATTTTACTATCACTCACACCAATTCGTCCCATGTGATAGTAAGTCATACACCAATTCGAATAAAACAAATCAGTATTTATGTATTCCACGCCCACACCTATCCTCTGCACAGTCGACCTCCCAAACCAATTAATTCATCAGCAGTAACCACTCACTAAATAAAAGGAAGCAATGAAATTAATGCATCAGCAGAAAAATTAATGCAGACCAATCAATTGACCACTGATGCAAACTTCAATCATATACATTTGTACGAGGTAGTATGAATCTCCTTGAAGTCCCACGTGATTACACTGATCAAAAACCAAATGCACTAGCCGACAAAACTGCTCCAATAAATACCAATGGTACGAGAATACTACTTCAGCCAATCAAGAATATGTGAGTAACCAAATTAGCCCCATTAAATAGACCATTGACCAATTTCTATTGACCACCGACCCATTTAATTAACACAATACAATGTTAATTGCCTCACGTTGACCAAAAAGTTATCCATAGCAGCAGGAACACCAAGTACTCGTTTAATGCAAGAACCTTGACAATGATCATATATAGTCACAGTCCTACTTACGAATTCATCAGCAGCAACATTTTTTATTAGAGAACACAAAACAAACTAAAAAAAAATGTTAGTTAGCACAAAAATATACAACAATAAGCCTCCCCTTAGGCTTATGCCTCCCCTCAATCAGTGCACCTGACAAGGACTATTGTTCTTGGGTACCCAGAATGAACCTTTCCTTTTATTTGTCCAAGAACAACCTGTTGAGAGCTTAACACCAGTATCCCATCTTGTTCCTCCCATAGACCTTGGGTCATAATAACCAGGCCAAAAACCATTCTGAAAGTAAGTGCTAGTAGGTATGTAGAATGGTCTAGCAACATGTCTTTTCCAATGAGCTGGAAAAGATCTACCTGCAGAAACTTGCTTATCAGCAGGATTGGGTCTGCTAGTTTTATGTGTTGCTTGTGGAACATATGGGGGAATATCATTAACATTGGTCCACATTGGTCTAGATCTCTTTTGGTAAGAACAAACACCCATTCTCTTCTCATGAAAATCACAATCCTTAATGAGATGAGACTTACTACCACACACAAAACAAGTTTTCTTCTTAACATTACCAGCCTTTTTATTAAAACAACCATTCTTATTACAAGAAGTCCTAGAATTGTATGTATTCTTATCAGATTTCTTACAAGTAAAACTAGGTAAATCTTGAACAACAATGGATTCTTGTTTGGGTGCCCTAACTTTGGATTCAATCTCAACTTTACTCTTGGATGTGGAAACACTAGAAGTAGAAGTAAAGGAGGTAGACTCATTTGAGATGGACTCTGAGCTTTTAACATTAAAAATACTGGGGACAGAGACATTGATCTTGGAAGACTTGTCACTTGAATCACATGAGGCATAGTCAGTAGACTTACAATCAGGGTCTGGCAAGTCACTTGACTTTTTGCCATATAGATGGTGTGATCCATCAAAGTCTTTTTGAGGAGAGCTAGGCATAAACTCACCTCTAATAGGTCCAGGGACAGCATGCAATTCTCCTTCTTTGACAAACTTAACAGGAACTTGATAGTCTACAGGTTCAGGGTCAAAAACACTATACTCATTAGGGTCATAAAATTGATCTTTCCCTATGTAGTCACCAAACCCTAAACCAAGTTTAGTTTTTACAGACATAGAACTATTAACTAACCTGTTTAGATTTTTAGATGACTCTTTCCATTTATCAAACCTAGCCAAGCTATTGGCTAGTTTAGTCTGCACTTCCTGTTTTTCTAACACTACCTCAGCTTTTTCTTTTTCAGTACGTTTTAAATCAATTTTAGCACAATGTAAATCTCTTTCTAACACCCCTATCTTCTCATCATAAGCAACCTGATTCTTCTGAAACCAAACTTTTTTTCTTTCTAGAGTTTTTAAAGCATGTTTATAAGCCTTAACCTCTACATAACATTCATTATATTTGGGTTTCAATTCATCATAGTCCTTTTTAAGTTCATTATACCTTTCACTACAACCAAACACACAATTATGTACCTGAGAGATGCCCGTCATACCAAAGTCTCCAGCCACATGTGTACCATATCCAACAATCATCTCATAGTCCTGTGTAGTTCCAGCCTCAGTTACATTTTCCTCATCTTTTGTCTCATGTCCAGCAACCATTTCCCTCACTTGAGTGGCACATTTTTTCTCATCTTTCCCTTCATCTTGTAACCAGTCTACCCTAGGATGAGGAGGTTTGAAGTTTCTAGCTTTCATGAGATGTGTCATCAAAGAATCACCATATTCGAATGAAGTCATTGTATGAAAATAATAGTAACTCTCGTTTTATTCTCAGTTGAGTACCACAGATAAGTCCCACGACAACCCACAAGCACAAGCAGTCAATTAATTCAACCAATTACCACGCAATTAATATACCACAATGAACCCACTGATATAGCAAAATTAAACCTTTTGACTAATGATTCAATTAAATCCACGTGCATACATCAACGAAAAGTCAAACAGCAGTAGCAACCCCACACAAATACACCAATGTCCCACGTCAAAAATTGATAGACCAAATTAATACACAATACGACAAACCGTGTATTAATCAAAGCGCCTCAATATTGACCACCCCCACAAAACATTCAATATTTCAGTAATTGACAAATTATGAAGCAGCCCCACAAGTACGTTTCCACCGATCAATTAAATACAAAACAGAAAACAATTTATGACCGACCAATTAATTGTTGTACGAGGATCAATAGCGCCTCCGACCAAAACAAATTAATTGAACAAACAGGAAGTGACAAACCAATGATTACCAATAAATATTCAAGAATTAATTGACGATCCAGCCAATCAGATCTGCCTTTTTAAAAATTAAATACGAATACCTCCAAACAATAATTACCAGATCTGCTACTGTACGAATTTCTTCAAAACCGTTCTTCTTCGAACAACGAACACCTTGTTGAATCCCTAGATCTCGAGAGCACGAGGCTCTGATACCAATTGTAGAATCCAAGATCTAACTCTTCTAGGATTGTAGAGACAATGATTGTTGCACAGCGGAATAAGAACAAGAACACAATCAAAGTTTCTTAACAAGGTTTTTCTTATAACAAGAACAATGATCCTCTATGGATCTCTATTGTTTTTCTCTAAAATATTTTCCTGGAGTTATTTTTCTCTCAAGAAGCGTACCTAATACATAAGCCCTATAGTTCCTTTTATACACAAGGAACCCTAGTACAACAATAAATAAAAATATCAATGCATATCACTACCTAAAATAGCTCATGCATATCCTAACAAACTAATAATAAAGATACGGATTCACTATATCCGTAGAAACAAGCCTTCAGCAGAAACACTATAAGTCTTCAGCAGGAACACTACTTTAGCAGAAACCATCTATAGCTTCAGCAGGAACCTGTCAGAAGATCTCTATCCGCAGGAACTTCTAAAATTCCCAACAATCAACAATAAATAAAAATATCAATGCATATCACTACCAAAAATAGCTCATGCATATCCTAACAAACTAATAATAAAGATACGGATTCACTATATCCGTAGAAACAAGCCTTCAGCAGAAACACTATAAGTCTTCAGCAGGAACACTACTTTAGCAGAAACCATCTATAGCTTCAGCAGGAACCTGTCAGAAGATCTCTATCCGCAGGAACTTCTAAAATTCCCAACAATGTCTAAAAATGTTACTTCTATCTCTACATTTTGATGATAACAAAATGTAAAAACACTTTACGTCAAAATTAGCGTAAACAAGTTTTTAGTCGAAATATCCTGTTTCTACGTAAATCACTCTAGGTAAGTGATGAAGAATTATTTGGTACCTTCTTAAGGGGTCATTTAAGGCCAAAATTGTATTTATATGATCAAATATTGCCCTAAATCGTTTGTTTTTGCATTTTAGGTACTTGGGAAGAAAAATCTGGAAAATGGCATGTTTTGGGCTTGAAATGACGAAAAAGTGAAGAAAATGGCGAAGTCACGAATTCTGTCAGATAAGGAGATCTGACGGCGTCACAAGTTACAACGTGACGCCGTCACTTGCAAACGAAGATGGATTTTTGGCTCAGAATTACGAAGCGACGCCTCAGAGAAATTTGAAGACCTTATAACCTGACGGCGTCAGGTGTATTTGAAGACAAAATTTCGTACAAAATTAACAAGTGGCGGCTCAGAGAAATTACAAAGTGACGACTTCAAACATCCCATGACAGCGTCAGATATCCTAAGCGACGCCGTCACAACGGCGACTTGGAGAATACGAAACCCTAATTGGAGGCGAGCTGACGGCGTCACAATTTGCAAGTGACGCCGTCACAGTTGTAAATCTATATATACTTTCGCATGTTTTCATTAATTCGTGTAACACTTTGGAGAGGCAAACCCTAGACGATTTTTACTGCTTGTGTAAGGCTTTTACAGCCTTTGAACTTCATGTTTTAATAGAGATAAGTTTTTTCTTTGATCATTCGATATGTCTATGTATTGTTTGATTATGTGTTTATCTTCTCTTTATTTTAACATGCTAGCTTAAGTTTATAAGTGTTTGCTTAGATCTAATGAAACCTAGTTATTGATAATTGATTTGTCGTTTCTTGTTTAATTGATTACCTCACGTTAGGATAAGAAAACTGGCTAAGTTCTTATATGTATTAGCTTGAATGTCTTATAAAACGCAACCATAGAGTGCACTATTGGTTTTCCTCGTTGTATTTATTGCGTGAATTGCAGCTTGTAGATCCTAGAAAACTTAATAGACTTTAAGGGTTTTAGGGGAGACTAATGGTCACAGAGTTGGGGATTTCGGCACCTCCCCACGACCAATATTAGGGAATACAACGCTTTCAAACAAGGACGTGACAACTCGACAAATCAGTAGGAGATAACTAGGGAGTAAAGATGTCTAAGTAAACACTGCTTTTCCTATCATAAGAGTTACCACCAATTTACTTTTATTGTTTATTCAATTTATTTTAGTTTAATTAATAGTTTTGGGTTAGTTGACTAGCAGCTAATTCCCTCCACTCTTCCAAAACCTGATATTTTTACCTGCTTTCATAAAATATAAAAATACAAAAAGAATCACCCCTCACCTCTAGACCTATCTCGACATACACTTCTACCTTTCCACAACTATTGTGAGACTATTCCCCTAGAGAACGATCAATCCCCCAGACTTACCTATACTACACTACAACGGTTAGGTACACTGCCTAGAGGATTGCAAAACTTCCTTGTGAGGTCCTACAAAACTTGCATCAAGTTTTTGGCGCCGCTGCCGGGGAATAGTTAATAGTTTAGGTTCGATTTCTATTTCGTTTAGGTCTACTCACTAGATTCCTATCAAGTGAGATTTTTATTTTCATTTTCGTAGTTTTCTTTTAGTCTATCTTTTTCTTTGTGCCCTTTGTTTTATAAACCATTTTCATTTGTCACCATGGCAGATGAAATTCCCTTTAGATCATTAATAATAAAGGAACAATTGTATTTCAATAATAGATTCACTTCTTGTTGTTCCAATGAATTTTTGAGTGATCTTAAAGATATCCAAGAGGAGATGGGAGTAAAGTTTGATAGGTTTGATGAATTATGTGCATGTGTGGCTTCTATTAAACAATCATTGTTAGGATCAACTCCTTTTAGTGAGACCTATTGGAAATTTTTTGAGGAAAGCTTCCTAACCATGAACCAATGGTTGAATGAATTGATGGGTTAGTATATATCATAACTTGAGGAAACAAATGAGGAGGATTTATCCGACTATAGGTACCATGAGCAAGAAGACCTAGTTTTTAAGAACATGGACTTTGAATTGGACCAAGATTGTGAGATGGTTAGTGTTGAACGACCTAGTTGCACGAGTGGGATAGATTTCACCAAAACATATGACATGCATGAGGAATCCTTTAGGTAATTAGAACATAGTAATCAAGTTATTGAGGAAGATTCTTATGAATCGGACTTAGAATTTGAAATGGCTAGAGAAGGATTCGAGATACTTAGGAGTGTGTGTTAGGAATATAAATATTCAGATGAAGGCTCGGTCACCCCGAGTATCTATTTAACATTTACATAGCTCGTAGGCTTATTAATATTAGCACAGTAATATTAGTAGTATTAGTATTATTAGTTTAGTCGTATTTATATTTGTGGAGTGGGTCGGGGCTTTCCCCACTGTCAGCTCACTCCACAGCCCACTAGGGGCACAAATATTAGCTACTATATAAAGCCCTTCTCACACTTGGGAAGGGTTGGAACTCTTGTGTAAACTTTCACCTACTAATCTAATCTTCCAAGTTTTCCCTTACCTCTCTTTAACTTCTCTCTAAAACTCCACCATGGATCTCATCTTCCATAACCCAAGACCACCCGAATCATCCACACAATCGATATGGTTATATCTTACAATTGGTATCAAGAGCCATGGTTAGGTTCGATTGATTTGATTGTGTGTCGGTTTTATTTTCTTTGGTTCAAATCTTTTGCTGTTTAAACTGTTTTTGCATCCACTTTTTGTTCGAATCATTATTTTTACATACTGCTCGAATCCATGTTTGTGAGATCTGATTTGTTTTAACTTTCATGTGGGCCTCCAAAGGTTTTTGAGATCCAGATTTGTGTTAATATTCATGTGTGTAGGCCTTAAACAGTTTATGGGCCTTATTTGTTTTGGGATTGTGAGTGATGCGTTTATTGAGTTGTGCTTCTTTCAACACGAATTTTTTTTGGCTTTAACATCACGAGAGCTTGTGGTCCATAAAAGATGTTCTTGGAAGTGTTGATATGGTCAAATCTGCAAAGTTCGTGTTCTTGGTTACGTTTTGTCCAATATGAGGTGGCAGTTTGGTTTTTAACCAAAACTGGGAAAGAAAACAAAACTGGTGATAGTGACAACTCTGTCACTTGCGTTTTGTGTTTTGCAAGCTTGCGTTTTGTGTCTATAACATCTGTCTGCTTGCTGTGGCATTTTGTGTTCTTGAAAGCTAGCGATTTGTCTCTTATTTTTTTTGTTGCGACTTGTCTGGTTTGGAAAAAGGTTGCATGTTGTGTGGGCTTACGTTTTGATAAGATTTCTGTGAGCTAGCGATTTGTCTCGTATTTGTTTGTTGCGACTTGTCTGGTTTGGAAAAAGGTTGCGTTTTGTGTGGGCTTACGTTTTGATAAGGGTCAACAGTTTGGGTTCTAAAATGTTAAGGTAAAGATGAAGATGAAGCTGAAGGATTGACTAAGACCCCAACCTTAAAAACAAAACCAACTCTTAGACTTCAGTTTTCAACATCATAAGTGCTTTACTCAAATCGTTAATAAAATCAGTAAAAGATTCGACACACCTCATCCTACTAACAACCTCACAACAAATAATAAGTCTCGACTTTAATATCAAGTGACCTCAGTTTCTTATCTTTCTCGTAACTCAAAGTAATATCAAACCTTTAAAGGTCGATCAAAAGGATTGAAAGAAAATCATCATAGATCTCTTAAAGCCACCCTTCTATTTCTATCCGAGACTAATATGAAAATAAAGATAACAATTGCGTTATTTTTCTTTTCCTGCCTCGACTCACAAACAAACAGATTCAATAAAAATAATCAAGGTGATCTCAGTCGTATATTTCGTGTGTCACAGCAACTTAAAGACCATAAAGATCATGAACACGAAATGATATCACATCATAGATCTTGTTAAAGGGATAACCTTCTTTATTAATGTTCGAATGTTTAAAGAACGATGTATAACATTTGCGTTATACCCGTTATTTTTTATTCGATTCATATAGTGATATCACAGATTTAATCAATCATCAAGATCTCAGTTTTTCTTTCGTGTCTTCATCAGAAATATTAGACCTTGAAGGTCAATTTCACGAAAAGAATAAACCATCATCGATCTATATTTTGAAGCATATCTTCTTTTATTCGAACATAAAGAATGACTAATAACAATTATGTTATTATCACTCTCTGATTCGTTTAATGAAAAACAAAAACAATACGCTTATACATACCCGAGACCCTTCTAGGATCTTGAAGCACTCAAAATTAAGTCCTGATCGGGAGTGAGCAGCAATTAAGGATGAAGTGTGTTGTGTATAACTGGGTTTGATTTAGGAGATATAAGGGAGCTTCATATTTTTTATGGATCGATTGATCAGAGATAGTGGGATTAGGGATTGTGGTTGTGTGGCTGTGTGAAATAATGATAAGAGGGGCGGATTAGTTTAAGATTAGGGTTAGGATTTATGGGTATTAATACAGAATCATTAGGGAAATGGGAGATTTGGATCGGGTATTATTTCATGACATGGGCCGAGTGAATTTGGTTGTTTCTATCCGGATTGGGCCGAGTGAATTGTTATCCTAAATAGAGACCGGGCTTGTGTATCTGTTATCCAATATTTGCGTATTTGTGTATTTTGAACACAAATAGATTGGAAACTAGGAATGTAGTCATGATTCCGATTATCTTGAGTACCAAATTGAGTTTTGGCTGATGTTGGATGCGAACTCTTGGAATACAACAAGCCTTTATGACGAATGTTTGAGTTAATTTTGGTTGGGGTGCTTATAATTTTGGTACTTTGGTTACTACGAAGTTTTACAAGGATTCACACGTCACGGCTAGTATTTGGGTTTATGAATGTCATCGAGATTACAGAGGTGGGGATTTGTCAGCATTGTTCTATTAGTGCCTACGACTTGAGTGAGCCTGCAATTTGATCTTTGAAATTTGAGTTATAGCTGAAAAATAACAATTTGTTTAAATTGCGATTTGTCAAGTCACGTTTTGACTTGTTGCGACTTCACTGATAGCGATTTGACCAATTGCGATTTGACGTTGCGAGTTGACACTTGCGATTTGACTAATTGTGATTTGGTTGATTGCAATCTGACTTGTTGCAAGTTGACAACCTGTGACTTGACTTGTTGCGATCTGATCAAGTTGTGATTTGACCTCTTTGACTTGAATTTTGAAGATTAGTATTGCAATTCACTCTTAGTTGTTCTTGGTGATTTTACGGTTTCTCTTGTAGGTTTTAGAAAATCCCGCGAAAGATTCGATTTCTCAGTTTAAATCTCAAGAGCTGTAAAATCCCGTGAAATTAATTTTGGACAAGTAGGCTAGACTTGGAATTAGGCATAATAAAACTTACGGGGTGTGACCAATTTTTCGGGATAAGTTTGTGCTTCGAGATCGGCAGGAATTGGGAAATTATGGTGACTTGGTTGGTTTGTTAATTCACGGATTGGTGTACTTAGTGTCACAAACATCTCGGGGTTGGATGGATGCACGATGTTTGATGACCCTTGCTCGAGCGTATTTATGGTGATTAGACTTGGATGGTCAAGAAGTTGATATATACAATAAAGGATGGAAGGTTGGGTATATATCACTACCTATATTTAAAGGAGTTACGTTGTTGTGCTCAATATAGGTTCTAAATCACAAATTTAGTGCAAGTATAAGTCGCGGACTTGTCCTTTATCAAGCTTTATCAAGTGATTGTTGTTTCTCAAGCTTCTAATGGGATTGCAGTACAAGATCTTCTCAAGAGGTGGTCAGACTTAAAGATGGGAGGTGATTTGTTTAGAGACGTGCTTTAACCTTTTACTCACTCTTAAGTTAAACACATCTTATCAAGCGGTTTTGGCATATTACGAGCTTCAGTGACTTTGTTAATCTACTAAACCGTTGATGACGAGACAAGCAAGGGGTTACTACAAGAGAGTCTTAATCACCATCCTCTTTGCAGTAGTTTTATTTGTTTTTTTTCCATGTATTGTGCCTGACAAATTCACAAACATCACGGACTCTCAGCTTTGGCAAAAAGGTCATTTCATGCCCTTTTTGAGGGGGAGAATTAGCACGTGTTCCTAGCGGTTCCATCTCCAGCGGTGTGAATCTTAGCAGTTCCGGTTACAGCGGGTCAGATCGTAGCGATTCAGGATTCAGTGGTTCAGTCTCCAGCAGTTTGAATATTAGCGGTTCCAGTTTGAGTGGTTTAGCTTTCAGCGGGTTGGCTCTTAGCGACTTTCCTAAGATTTCAGCGGTTTGATACTTACTGTTGTGCAGTTTGTTCTTGAATTTATTTATCGGTTAAATCTCAAGAACTGTAAAATCCTGTACACAGTACGACAACTATTCCATGCAATGCACCTGATAACATCCAAGCAGCTGGGTCAGACAGCTATAGTTGATTGGACTGACTATGAGTCATGGGCACTGCTAAGAATTAGCGCATGTTTCTTCTCCCTTTGACTATTCAACCGCACAAAATGATCACGAAATTATTTTGGTATTCCTTGTTTGAGGATGAAGTTGGATTTCACGAAAGAGTCTACCTATTTTTATCTTGAAATCGGGGATGGTTGGATGCATGATTTCAATGATAACTTGCTTGTGCTTAAGATGTAAGCTGAAGACTTGGGTTATCTAGTTTCCAGAAGTCGGGGTGGATGGTTGAAGACCTGGTTAACTATCACTTAAAGGAGATACATTGTAGTACTCAGTGTCACACGTAGAAGACGTTGTGGATAATCGCAAGAGGTGATGAAAGTCTCATACTTTGTCAGGATAACATTACGTACTTAGAGACTTAACACTGTTCTTCCAACGACAATGCAAGCTTAGGTAACAAATTTGAGTAATTCTGCTTCATTTGCAATATTGGTATATCGAGTTTCCTTCATCAAGTGGTCACAAATAGTTGTTTGTGTACGAGGTTGGTTAGTTGGACAAAGGTTTTAAAAGTTGTGATGTGATATGTAATTCTCACGAGATATTCTTAACCCAAACTGATGTTCACCAAAATCGAATCAGTCATGCCACATTCAATCTGTTCTTGTCTCACAGTTTCTTCTTGGTTTTGTAAAATCCCGCGAAAGAACTTATTTCTCGGTTTAAATCATAGATTTGTAAAATCCCGTGATGATGGAGTATGCGCTCTTGACCATGATCGGGTTAAAACCATTATCAAAGTTCAGCTATAACATCACAAATGGCTGGATCGGGGCATTTAATCGACAAGATGTGACTACGGCGTTAGTTCAGTATTATTTATTTGAGGCTGAAGTGAAATTTCATGGGTGCGTGTACTTAGTATCTGAAGATATCGGGGAGGTTGGATGAAGATTCTTCGAGATCCTTGTTCGAGCTTTCAACATTTACAATGACGAGGACTTGGATATCTAGTTATTTTTTCTTTCTCTCTATTACAAAATAACTATCACTTTAAGGAGTCACGTTGTAGTGCTCAGTGTCACACGAAGTTGTGGATATTCAAGAGGTGATGTACGTCTTATACTTGATGGTTGGTTGGTTGAAGAGTATAGAGTACTTAGGGATTCAATGTTGCACGAAGCCTCTACACCGCTCTTTGTCACACATTAGTACAAGTTTAAGTCACAAGTTCGGGTTATGTTACTTCAGTCTCAAGTTTATCATATTGGGTTTTTCTCCATCAATGGTCACGACATCAAGCCGATAGAATGATAATGGGGTTGGTAACGAGTTAGATGAGAGAACTAGAAAAGAGAGTAATGACGTCTGTACACATCAGTGCAGGCCTCGCTCTTCAACATTATGACGTCTGAACACATCAGTTCAGGCCTCGTTCTTCTTCGTTATGACGTCTGTACACTTCAGTGCAGGCCTCGCTCTTCATTGGCAAGGACGCATGTTCATATCATTTCAGGCCTCGTTCATCAAAGAAAAGAAAAGTGTACGCTTGAGTGCACTTTATCTTCAAAAGAAGAGGAGTCTTCTTATTTATGGCCATTCTCATCAACAAGTTTCACGCTCTTTCCGTGCTTATTCAGTCTTCAAGTGGATCGGCGCATATTGGAGTATTTTTTTATTCACGTATTCAACCAAAAATTGCAGTTGACAGGCATATGCAATTTTTGAGGGGGGGAAAGGGTGAATAAAGAACATGTCAGTCTTCAAGAACCGTCAAGCGGAGCTACTTACCCTTGATGGTATTCATATTCACTAGTTCAATCATAAAAAATTGCAGTTGGCAGGCATATGAAATTTTTGAGGGGGGGAAAGGGTGAATATTAATCTACATGTTGGTTGATGATTGAGAAATGGTCATACGACTCCTGAATACGTCAGTTCAGGAGTCGTGCAAACCATGGTTCTCCAACACTACATCTTCTTCCTCTATCAAGGTGTTGAAGAACATGGTCATGGAATGCTAATCGACATCGTCTCACGGGCTGGTTCAATCAGTATCAAAGGGTTTCTAGTCAATGCTTCATGTACACGTCATTACGCTGCATGTACACATCATGATGATGATTCCGATTAATCGTAACCATCAGGGGAGAGAAATGTGTACACCAAGGACGCACAACAGGTTCACGTGATCGGGCTTTATACTGCTTCTTAAGTTGAAGTTATTCCGGTATTGATAACCGCAGAGATGATCAGTGGTTCAACTTGTTACCTTGGTATTATCGTTTCGCATGTGTACGCTGCGGGCTGATGGGTTATATGTAAGGTTACTGGAAGGCATTTGGTGAGATGAAGATGGTTGGTATTCTGTTCCTCCATATTGGGCAATCTTGAAGAAGGTCGAGTCTACAGTCTTCTCTACATTCTCCGCTATGTGTTAGAAGACTAAAGACGGCATGCATTCGGTTATCAAAAGACTTCTTCATATTATGGGTGTTCATCCAAATTCTTCCTTCTATTATGGGTGTTCATCAGAAAGGTTGTCAGATTGGGGGAGAGCACTAATTAGGGGAGAGTGAAAAGCCTGAATTAATCCCTGGTTAAATGTGCTCACATTGCTCTTCAGCAAGTAAAGTGATGGTAGCGGAAAAGATCCAAGAAGCTGAGGAGTAATGGTTTTTCTTTCGTATCCTTGTATATATTTTGCTTCATTTATTTTTTTGAATATCTTATTCCATTGTGTAAATAGATATATAGAAAACCTGCTAATTGTAAATAGAGAAACGTAAAACCAGAAAATCCATAAAAAAAAAAAAATAGAAAATACCAAAAATAGTTTCACCTAGGCATGTCTTCTGTTTATCGATAACATTTACGGACTTAGAAATGTCATTCAATAATGGCACGGGTCTTTAAATGAAGCTCGAGCAGAAGTTAAAATGGATTGGTAAAACATGTCTAAAATGGCTTGCTATTACTTCAGATAGCAACCCGCGCTTCAAAATGGGGAAAGCACGTTGCCAAAAAGACGGCTGTTCCTCCAACTGGGTGATGTTCACCTGGGCATGGATTACTTTATATCCATGTTTCTTCGATCTGATGTATGTTTCAGTGTATCATTTCTTGAAAAAGAAGAGAAATCTTCTTTGCATACAAATAGTTTTCATTCTACGATTCTTCTGAAAATTATTTGTGAGACACTTGGTGATTTTTGTGTTGCTTGAAATTCTTTTTGGATTGTGCATAAAATTTTTCACTCAATCAACGACTACAAATATTTAACTAGAATACGGGTAATTGATTGAGGGGGAGAGTGAATTCAAATTTTATATCATCAAACGGATTTCTTGGTTAACTCATACTTGTTAGAAATGGTTTTGTAGTTAATGGGGTATTAGTTGAAGAGGATCTTGCTAAAACTTTATATCAAATGGCCAAACGTGTTAGTTGCTAGAAAGTTTAGGACATTATGTGCACTTTGCTTATAGTATCCTAGCTTCATATAACTAGAAGGTTCATTTGTATCATTTTGGAATCCTCGTTTAATCCCCTTGATACATTAAAACTCAAAATCTGAAAGAAGTTTGAAAACCCAATGTGTTTGATGTTCTTGAATACTCCACTGACATTTGTATGATCTGAATGAATGAGTTTCAAATGTTGTCTGACTTCTGTTAGTTGATTGCTGCATAATTGTTGTTGAAATAGTGCATATGTTCTCAGGATATCCCTAGGTATATATCTATCGTGTTAGAATCTTGTTCCTAAGATCCTGAATTGAATGATGAAATATGAGTGAATTGCCATGTTCATGATTGCTGATTGCTCTTCATGCTAGATAGTAGTTTGACGTATTTCCTGACCGTGGTTTGATTAAATGAATTTGGTATTATAATGTGGCAAGCTGCTGAAGGGTAGCTATTAAGGAATAGTGTATCTGTATGTATGTATATCTGTGTTGATATTCTTATGCAGATTCCATAGCCAAAATGAATGTGCCAGTTCCCATTCTAACCATTTGATCAGACGTTCAAACTCTATTGATTGGCTCGGAATTCACCACAACAACAACGTCGGCAACAACAACAACAACACTTACACCACCACCACCACCATTCATCTATTTTGGTCTCGCCAAGTGGGGATCAACTACATTTGCGAAAGATTTGTTGGTGGATGGATATGCGATGTTGACCACTGATTTACTCAGAAAAGCTGATAATTACATCGTCTGCACAAAAAGGTCAATATCATTTATGTCATAATAATCAATTTGTGCAAAATAAGCAGTGAATCTCCCTCTTAGATTAAGGGGGGGGGGCATAGTATGTTTCATCATCAGAACATGTTAAACCTGACCACATTTTGTCCCATGTTTTCTAAATTATTTAAATCAATTGGGATCACAAATCTCAAAAGGTTTGAAAATTTTCATCGGGGGAGAGAATGTGATTTAAATATGAAACCTGATGAAAATGTGATGTTTTGGACTTAAACGTTAGGCTCTTCCATATGTGCTAAACTCTTTTGTATATCGATGCACATATTGAGGGGGAGCAAATGGACAAAAAAAATTTGGCATCGCAAGAGATCGTGACTCAGACTTGACAAATGAATTGACGATAGCTAAAGTCAGTAGTCGAAAGGACATGTCCTGGACGGGTAATAATTTCAAGCCAGTTTATCTGGTGATGTAAGCGTGCTTCGCAAAGGACGTGTCTGAGTAGAATGTACCGATTTCGAGCGATTTTCCTTGAATGTGATCTGGACGGGTAATAATTTCAAGCTAGTTTACTAGTGATGTAAGTGTGTCTCGCGATGATCATGCTCTTGGAAAATCAATCAATTCAAAAGTGCGAGCTTCACCTGACATGTGCAAATTTATAAAACAATCATTTGAGCACATGTTGAGGGGGAGCATTTGAAAAATATAAAACTCTCAAGTGTTAGCAAAATGTGGTTCTTAATCATGAACACTTTGAGAGATTTTTCAAAGATTTGGTTTGGCAATTGTGGAAGAACACCAAAGACCGACCATTTTATTTAATGTATGGAGTTATAAGGATGGTAAGGTTAGGTTCAAGTTCCCACGATCCCGCCAGAGCCGGAGGGATCTACCCAGGGACAATCCACTAGTTAGTGTAGAAGTCCTTAGGTATGATTAAAAAGGAGAAAAGTGGATAAGGAAAAAGTGCCGACTGAGATGGAGCTAGTACTGGAACAAACCCAACAAGGTACTAGTAATGAAGTCTCGGTAAGCGCTGAAGGGGTTGAAGAATGAAAAAGAAATGTAAAGATAAAGGGTGAAAAGAATGAAGCCCTCCTTACACTTTTAGGCAGAAACCGGGTCAATTCATATGCTGTCAGAATCACTTAGTTGATTGCTGACATTGAAGACAAAGTATCATGGACCCAGTGATACGCTGCACAACCCTCCTTAGCCACTCAAGGTCCCTCAAAGGACTATTGTTTCAATTGTCATGGAGTTCAATACATTTCTATCGTCTCTCTCACTCCGAGTTAGATGATATTGAAAAGGTGGCAGTTCTCTCCAGCCTCCGCTCACTAAATCAAAACGCACTATCGAGTCTAGAGCCACGAGATTCATAATAAGATCTCATAGGGACACTAATTATTTCTACACTGGTTGTTCAACATTAAGGACACCAGTTGTAAACTCATGAGTCCTACGCAGATCTTAGCAATCTGCCAGAACATTTATGAGAGAATTTACTAATGTAATTCTCAATGATTGAATGGAAATTCCTGCCAGGGTCAACATCAAGCATCCCTGAAAGCAGGTCACTTCGGTAATTCCCTGTGGATTACGCTTAGTAATCGCAGCGGTTTCAAACGGTCTACAGTCGTGGAGTGATCTCCAGCGACTCACCTAATCGTTGATATACTACGGTACGATCTTAAAAAGCCCTCTGTGGGTTTTCGATTAGGAACGGTCTTGGTAAGGATTAGAGAGAGTTTTCACACTATGCTGTTAAAAATCTCAAAGTCCGAACCTGTAAGTACCGGACGTTTTATTGCTAACTGTCGTATGCAGGAACATCTGGCGATTGTAGCTGATTGCTGTTGCAGCTGTTTGCGGTTGTAGCTGATTGAAGTTGCAGCTGATTGCGGTTGTAGCAGATTACAGAAAAGATGCCAATCCAGCACCACATGCTCACACTACATCATCATTGGAATTCAACAAAGTCATGATCAACCTAAAGACCTTCAACACGGCTTCTGCTTACTCTGATGTTGAAGATCATGACACCAAATGGTGTGAGCATGTCGGTTCAAAGAATAACACATCACATGGAAACATACTGCTGAACGATGAAAATGAAGACAAATGTTGGATGATAAACTCGAAGAATTCTCAAAATCATCCAAGACAAAGGAAAAGTCATCAAAAGTCCACTGCTGAATGCACAATGTTTCAAGACAATGAAGAATCAAAGACTACGAGCTATGAAGACAACTTCAGAAGACAAAATGCTAGAATTCAAGTTATTATTTCCGGGGTGACCTCCCTTAGGGGGAGATTGTTAGGAATATAAATATTCAGATGAAGGCTCGGTCACCCCGAGTATCTATTTAGGATTTACATAGCTCGTAGGCTTATTAATATTAGCACAGTAATATTAGTAGTATTAGTATTATTAGTTTAGTCGTATTTATATTTGTGGAGTGGGTCGGGGCTTTCCCCACTGTCAGCTCACTCCACAGCCCACTAGGGGCATAAATATTAGCTACTATATAAAGCCCTTCCCACACTTGGGAAGGGTTGGAACTCTTGTGTAAACTTTCACCTACTAATCTAATCTTCCAAGTTTTCCCTTACCTCTCTCTAACTTCTTTCTAAAACTCAACCCAAGACCACCCGAATCATCCACACAATCAATATGGTTATATCTTACAGTGTGTTTGGGTTAGATCCTACCAAAACACATGATAAACATATAGGTGATTTAGATACCATGGATAATGATGTTAGAAATCCAAGCCCACTAAATACCTTCAAATCTTACCATCATTTAAGGCTAACACACCGCCCGTAACTTATCCGGAAGAAGTAGAAGAGACTATAGGAACCCCAATGGAGGTAGAACCTTTAAACCATTCACAACTATAGGATGTATGTTTAAATACTTGTAGTCATAACCTTTCTCTTAGTTCTAAGGATGTTCCTAGTTTTGATGAACCGGAGCCTCAACCAAAGCCATTACCCAATTTTCCATCTTTACATGTGAATTTAGGAATTGAAAAAGGTCCCGATCCATCCATCAAACCATATAGTCAGGGTAGTTTTACGATGAAGGTAGTAGACTTTAAGCCTTGTAGAGAGGAAGCTAATATAGGAGTGAAACATGACCTTACATACTTACATCACCCATTCGTGATTGATTACAAGAAACATTATAGGTTTAAACCGGGTTTATTAAGTCAAGATGGATTCCTAACTAGGAGTCTCTCGAAATTGATAGAAGATGATCCCTTTTTAGGAGAAAACTTCAATTCACCCATTGAACCAATTGAACTAGGTAAGGTTATGATGAAAGGAGCACATCTCTTTGAGCATATAATTCATCCACCACTCTTTCCTCACGCGGCATACTACCACCAAGTAGGTGTGTATCGCTACTATCACCCACACTTAATCTTAAGTGTAGGGAAAACCTCCCTTATATCTGTTAAATAAGGGTAGAGTCAGGCTCGTGACTCAAACAAAAACAAGCGCTTCTTGGGAGGCAGCTAATGTTTTTAATTGTTTAATGTTTTTATTTTATTTGTTTGTTTGTGTCATATATGCTTAATCATAATTGTTTAATTTTTATGTTTCGAATAATTTGTGAAAATGCTTTATTTTGTTTTTAACTTCGTTTTAATTGCATATAAGGGTATTTTACAAAAAGATAAGTGTAGGGAAGATCATATTTGTTTAAAGAATGGATTCGAACATGAAAGTTAATAATGAATGATTAGCATATATATATTTGTGTGTTTGTTTAAGTCAAATGCTTGTATCGAGTCACAGTGAATGTTCTGCAGTTTTCCAGGTTTTAATACTCAAATTTTTCCAGAAATTTTTCAGAAACAAAACGTAAAATACTGTCAGGTCTATCCTGACGGCGTCAGGTTTACAACCCGACGGCGTTAGGCACTATAGCAGCACAGTTTCCAGGATTTTGTTTTTCCACTGGAATTTAATTTTTGAAAAATTTTTAAATTTTTAAATTTCTAGGAATCTGTAAACATTTATTTTGCAAGCATTATATCTTACTCACTTTCTAGGAATTAGTTTATATATATATATATATATATATATATATATATATATATATACACACATACACACACAACAGGAGGCGTTACACGTAGATAATGCTACATAAATGCCACCTCAATGCCACATAATCATAAAAATGCCACATAATCATAAACTATGCCACTTGGCATTTCTTACTGCATGAAAAATCGGACAAAAATTATGTTAAAAATTTGTATTAGGTGAGATTCGAACTCTAGACCATGCATATATTTTGTGGTATGTTAACCACTGAACCACCACAATTTTTTGAAGAGATTTTGTAACTCAAACTCTATATAGTATAATTAGTAATTATCTCTTTTAAAACTTACATACTTACATATCTAGCCTTTTGACTGATCACATAAAAAAAATATACGGCTCTTTTCCTCAAAACCCTAATGATGAAAAGAGGTATGTATCAATGAATTCATTCCCGATTCATGAAGAGGTTTAGCGACGCCCATAATGTTTTTTATCACCAGCACCATCATGAACAGCATTGGAGGTTCTTCTTCTTCAGTCGCAGATGTCTACACGAACAAAATCAACAAGGTTAATACGACATATATATACATTTTGTATATATCAAGCTTAATTATATTGATTATTGTTGAAAATCTGATTATGTTATGATATATATATTGTTTACAGAATGCTGTATATCTTTGTTACTTGTCTACTGGAAAATGGTTTGTGTGTTTCCTCGGTAAGTCGTCAGTGTTGCTCGATTTTCAATTATTGAATTAAAGTAGTTTTGAATCCATATATATTATATTATTGAGGTCCATAAATCATTTCTTTTGTAGAGGGGTATTGTTGATCAAGAACAGCAGAGTGACAAGCATCTAGATTAAGGTCAACTTATTTGAAAGCAGTTTTAAGGCAAGAAGTCGCGTATTTTGATTTAAATATTACAAACGAGGATCTAGGTGAGTCAAGTGAAGCCGTGGTTGCACATTCATCAGTACCAACTGCTGTAAGTGGTGTTTCTGCTTTTGGTACCAATTAAATCTTCATAACCTATTAAGTTGGTTGAAATGTTTGATTAGATTTGTAGTTATGTCGCTATCTTATTGAGGATTCAAATTTTTGTATGGTTATCTATGCCCATGGTTAGAACCAAATATTTTTTGATTTAGTATCATAGAGTAAGGTTAGCTTGGTGTTGTTGTTTGTGTTATCAGGTGGCCACATTCTCAAGCAATGTAGTGTAGAGAGCAACATGATCACAGAACTATCGCATTTAACAATGATAAGTTGTTGAACAATGATTCCTACATTGGTTTGAGACAACGGAGGGAAATTGGGCATTTGAGAAAGACGAGTTAAGGCGGTCGGATTCAATTTTATTTGGAAAGCGTAGCGATCCATGGCCAAGAAAGGTAGCAAGTGATTTGGGTGTTGCCAATAAAAGTGATTTGTGACCCACGTAGGAGATGACGTCATACAGACCTTTTATGCCCCCACTTCAACCACCACAGCAGTCGAATTTTGGTCCTCGCCCGAATCCCCCGAATTGGAACAACTATCCGAGTCCCTGTTTTCGACATCCCGCCCCTCCGCCACCTTTAAACCATGTTGCGAATCAGCAACCACATTATGTGTCGTATCAGCAACCACCTAGACCACCACCATCTACTCAACCTGCGCCACCACCATTGCAGACTGCCCCATCGGGGCAAATGTACTTTCAGTCCACTCAGTATACTCAGTTTAATAATGGTAGCAATCAGCCGGTGCAACCGCCTCCACCACCACCTCCACCTAGCGAGTCTATCCCGCCTCCACCACCTCCTGCATCACCCCCACCACAGCCGCCTTCATCAGTGCCTGTGACTAATCAAGCGAAAGAGGTTAGACCGAATGACTATAACGGGTCTGGTGCTAAAGCGCGTGAATAGGTTCAAGTGTAGCAAAAGGTTGAGTCGAAATCGCATGTGAAGCCGCCGATGCCGGGGAGAACGAATGGGGCGCGTAGGGTTGAGACGGAAGAGAGAGGAGTGATGCGTGGTTTTGCGACCTTACAACAGGTTTTACCTCTCGAGGGATCTCAAGAGGCTTACAACCCCACCAGGCAGTGTACCTGACCGATGTAGTATAGTGTAGTGGTAAGTACGGGGGATTGATCGTTCTCCACAGGGAATAGTGTTGTTAGGATTGAAAAAAAACTATTCTAATAGGTCTAAGGGTGAGGGAAGATTCTTTTTGTATTTTTATGTTTTTATGAAAGCAAGTAAAATCTCGGTTTTGAATGAGTGGGCGGAATTAGTTGCTAGTCAACTAACCCAAATAACTACAAATGCAAATAAAATAAAATAACAGAAAATGAAAAGGTCGTGGAACTTATGTGGAGAGAAATGTGTTTACTTAGATTTCTTTACTCCCTAACTATCTTTTACCGGTTGATTAGTGTGTATTAATTGCGTGGATGACGGGTGTATTCCTTAATACCAATCGTGGGGTGGCGTACGTACTTCCCCAACTCTACAAGCTCCTACTTCACTCCTATGTCGAGCCGGCTAAGAAGCTCCTAACATGGGATCACTAGAATTCGCTCATGCATTAAATACAACCATAAAAACCTAGTACGCATTGGTTCATGTTTCTTAAGACGTTCAAGCAAGTTACCGAATAGGAAGTTAGCCAGTTTTCTTAAGCCTAACATCGATGAACAATCATCCAATACAATTAACAACACACTAATAACCAATAATCAAAAGTTAGGTTTCATTAGATCTAAGCAAACACAAGATAAATCTAGCCTAGCATGTTAATCAAAAGACAAGAACAAGATATAATCAAACAACACATAGACATATTGATTGATTAAATGAATACTTATCTTCAATTAAACATGGGAGATCCAAGGGTATGAAAACCCTTAAAAATGGCAGAAATTCGTCTTAGGGTTTCTCCTCACAAAGTTGCACACTAATGACAAAAAATTGCAAAACTATATATAGAGTTTAAGGGCTGACGGCGTCACGTTGTAGATCTTGACGCCGTCACCTCGCCGTGTCTAGGGTTCCCGGATGGCCTTCTTGACGTCGTCCCTCTTTAGTGCTCCAAAATCCGCTCTAGCTTATCAAGGCTTGACGCCGTCAGAAATGGGCTTGACGCCGTCTCGCTTTAAGTTAAACCGTGATGGCCTTGATCACCTTAAAGGGTGACACCGTCAGATTTTCTATTTTAAAATTCTCTGGCTTATCATGTGTATTTTTCATATCCACCTCTTTTGCCAAGCCATGACGCCGTCAGGAGCAATCCCTGACGCCGTCAAAGGTACTTTTCCAGCCGATTTTGAGACTTTGTCGTTTTCTTCACTTTTATGCTCCAAAAACGTCCAAAATGCTTCCTTTTCCAGATTTCTTCTCCAAAGTACCTAAAATGACAAAAGGAACGATTTAGGGCAATATTTGATCAAATAAATACGATTTAGGGCTTAAATGACCCCCTAAAAGCGGTACACTTTTCGCTTCATCAAATACCCTTACACTTGAGATTTGCTTGTCCTCAAGCAAATGCGCTTTTATTCTTATCAAAATACAAGTTAGGGGTCATTTAATGCTAATATAAAAGTAATTACAATAAATAGTCGTTCCACTTTAATCATAATAAGCACGGAGATTAAAAACTAGCACCTTACAAGTAGTGTTTAGATACTCACATCTCTCAGGTGTCATAAAAATAAATCTCATAAATGAAAACGGATAATATCTCTCACTACCTGTCATAGCAAATAGATTACCATAGGCTTGGGAAAGGATCGAAAACCTCCTCCACTAGGCGTAAGCACCTAAGATAAACTATCAAAGAGGGCTTTTAAACGGGTTATAACTTGAGGTGTAGGGATATAATAAACACGGATTTGTTGGATAAGGGATATTTTACTGGTGGCGAGTTAAAGATCTTGATTAATTACATGTACAATATGGCGTTGCTAAGCCAAGACTAGACTCGACTTAAGCTAATGAAAGAAAATAACAAAAAGATAAAATAAACATAAAATGAAACGGGATGGTAGTCCGTATGTTTTTTTCTATTTTTCTTTTTCTCATTTTTTTGTATTTTTTTTTTTTTTTTTTTTTTTTTTTTTTTTTTTTTTTTTTTTTTTTGCATACACTTTTGCCCTACCATCCAAAATAATACATCATAGGGGCGTTGCATTCCCCTTACACTTGAACTTTTACATAACTTTACAAATAACTATTCTAATGACTCGAATTAAGATAATCGAAACACTTGGAGTACTTTTTTTTAAAAATATTTAGCACATATGGGGGTAATAAATGATGTTCTTCCCCATTACTCCATTACACTAGTACTTTACCCATAAGTCCCAATCGTTCCAAAACAATATGTACAAGGATATGACTCGACTTAGCAACCATGTAATCAATTAGATAATTAACTTGGGGTTTAAACAAATGTTGTCACAATAATGCACTAAAAATGAGTGCATACAAGGTAGGCTAAGGCGATTTGGGTGTACATTTAAGTGGGGTGTAAACAAATTCTTCCTTTAAGTAAAATGCTTAAAGGTCGAAACGAAAAGATAGGCTCTGAGGGGTGTACTAGGGGTATCGTGTACTAAAAATGAGTACAACGCAAAGGGTGTGGGAGAATTACTTGACCAATGTAGCCAATGTAATTATAACAAAAACACAGGTGTAAAACAATGGGTTAATCCTAATGCCTCTTATCATGTAGTAAATCTAACTACACGAATGTAGTCTCACTTGTGGCCTCGGAATGGTCCTAACGCAAGTTCTAGAATCTAAGTGCTACCGGTACACACATCATAGCATAAATGCTTTTCCTACCAATTCTAGGGGCGAACCTCACATATTTGGGGGTGGAAAATTTTTTAGTGGTACGGTTTTTGTGCTAGTCATATAACTCCTATCCGTGAGACGCTCATTAAGACCAAAGTTTCACTCCTATATGTTGTAAAAAATTTTAAATTTGGCACTAAAATTGCCCTAACAGGTATTTCTCTCAGTTTTATTACACATCTACATTTAAACAAACAAAAATCAAGCGTAATTGTATTCTCTAAAGTATCGTACTTTTACCCCCCCTTACACTTAAGATGAACATTGTCCCCAATGTTCAAATAACAAGATGTAAAAGTAAATAAGGTAAAAGAATGAAATCAAATACTCCCCTGATTCGTTCGATGTGGATAATGTGGTAACATGGTTAGATCTTCTTTCAAGAGAATGTAGAAGCTCCAAAACTAATGCATCGCCATAAGCTTGATTCCACATACATCTCCTTGTCCAAAATAACCTGTTAAACCTGAGAAAACAAACACGAAAACCTGCATAACATCGGCGGGATAAATTCTATATATAAGGATATAATGCTTGTGGAATGATTATTTTGCAGATTCCTGGAGATTATAAGTTAGAGATTTAATAAAAACTTTTTATGAAAACAAAACTTTCAAAAAATTCAGAAAATTAACACCTGACGCCGTCAGAAATGATCTGACAGAATTCTCATGTTAAGTTTCCGGAAAATTTCTGGAAAAACCTATACCTTACTTCCTGGAATTCCTGCAAAATATCACTATGACTCGATACAAGCATTTGACTCAAACAAATACTAATATGTATGTTAATTTAATATTATTATGATTCATGTTCATTTGTTCTAATAAACCGATTTGGATTTCCCTTACACTTATCTTTTGCAAAATACCTTTATATGTAGTTAAGACGAAGTTAAAAACAGATAAAGCATTTTCACAATTTAGTTTTGAACATGAATTAATAATAATAAAAATTAAACATAAATACGGAAGCAAATAAAATCCAACAAACAAATAAATAAACACATAAAACAAATAAAACTTGCATGCAATAAAGAAAACAAAGTGTCACAAATGTTTAAAGGCCAAAAGATGCCAAATCCTAAACTATTACAGACCAAATTGTTCTAAAATATACAACCATAGATTAAATTGTTCAAACATTATAACATCAAATCAAATCATCACTGGGGTGGGGGACCTTGGCGATAGTCATAGTTAGGAGGGAGGTGCCCGTAGTACCCATATGGTGGGTAGTCCTGCTCACGTCCAGGGAAAGGGTCGATCTGCAGGTGTGGGTCCAACTGATCACGCGTAGATAAATGCTGCATCTGACGAACAGTGTGATCATACATCCAGTCGAACCTCTCGTCCACCCGGGTCCTCCAAGTATCAACCTGGCCCATCCATGCCCCCTGGTGAGCCTGCCAATCCCCTCTGCTCATGTGCCGGTAGTAATCTGCTGTACCAGCCTCATAACCCCCATGTTGCTGCTGCTGATGCTCCTCCTCCTCATCATCCCCACCATCATCATTCTCAGCTCCGTCTGGATGATACCACATAAAGGTCCCATCATGAATCTCCATAACCACCTCCATCTGCTTCAGGGACCTAACCTTCACTGTCCTGCATGCATCACCACCACTCAAATACCTCATGACCTCGGGCCTGAGGACTCCATAGGATCGGGCCAGCCGGGTGATAAACATCCCACCATAAATCCTATCTCCTTCCCTTTCCCCAACTCCACCATTCAGAAAGCTAGCTACCCAAAATGGGATGTTGCAGTAAACCTCATCAGAGTAAATGGTGTACAAATAGAAGAGGTCTGAAGCAGTGACACGGTGGTGAGAGCTGTGGCGCCCTGTCAAGCTGTAGGTGAGACATCTATGGGTCAACCTAACTCTAGGCTCCCTGATTTGAGATGCCACAGTAGTCGAGGTGTACACACCATCCCCAATAGTCGGCCAGAACATGGAACATCTAAAATCATTCCTCATTGTTTCTCCATGCAACAACCTAGGCATGAACCCTGCTTGAGTGGTTTCATGCTGACTGTACAACCCAAGTCTCCATCCAAACTCAGTAACCGAGCATGTCCTAAGCTCACCCCCCAGCCTAAAATAGATTGTGGTCCTGCCCACATCAGTCCTTGCCTCGGCCATGTCAAAGTGAAAAGTGGCAAAGAATTCACGTACCAATTTGTCATAGACCGGCTCTTGAATTCTAAACAGGTTTTCCCACTGAGGGCCGGTAAATTCATCCGTCTGAAAGCTTTGGAGAAAGGTTTGCTCAAGACCTTCCCTCCTCAAAAAGCTCCAATCTACCACGGCCCCATTTTCAACTTTATGTTGTAGCAATTGGGTGTATTTAGTTGTGGCAGCATCGTCATCGAAGACACCCCAACTGAGGACCGTGTCGCCAAAGTTCTCTTGTTAAGATCTAGAAGAACTCCCTCTGCTAGGTCTTTGACGCTTACTCATTATCTAGAACAAAGCAAGGAGGAACAAAAAGGGTTAATTTGTGAATCAAAGAATTGGTTGAGCATCAGACAAGTCTGACGCCGTCACCCTTTGCTAGGTGACGCCGTCAGGTTCGACCGAATTCAAATCCAAAATTATGAGGGAAAAATCAATATCCAAACTTCAAGCTTATAAACCAAACACCCCTTTTTGCAGCAAAATGGGTGATTGGATCATAGGTTATGGTTCAAATTCGTGGCCACCCAATTAGTGAATAAACCCATTTGATTGCCAATCATCAAATGCTTTAATCATTGCTAAATAACACTAATTAAAGGCATTATGAGTTCTAGGCATGAATCAATCCTAGGGTTTCATGAGTTGGGGGTTTTCGAAATTTAAGAATCCTATGAGTAATTAAAGCGAAAAGAATGAATAAGAATTACTTACCACGTGGAGATTGGTAACGAAAGTCGGTGAATTTGACCTTGAAAATTCGTGGGTGGGGTTGGAGTGGATATGGTTTGTGGGGTTTGTGATGAAAGTGATGGAAGTAAAGTTATTATTGCTGTGCAGACGGGGTGACGGCGTCACGTTCATAGTCTGACGCCGTCAGACTAGCGTAATTTACCACTTTGTGCCAGTTTACAAATGAGCCCCTTGTACTTTAAGGGAGCAGCTAGTCAGGGTCAATAACCCTGATAGCTAGTCTCGTTAACAAGTTCCTCCTGGGTCAAATGTTTTGTTACTGTCACGGGATGTAGTAAAATGTTGGAAAGGGCCGGTTGACGTCTCATTCAGGTTCCAATTTCCATCACGGCAGGTATTCAGGGAGTGAGAGGAACTTTTCCAGGGGGTTTTAGAAATGAGGGTGTGCTTTAATTGAGTTCTTCTCACACCTGGCTTAAAGCCAAAAGATCGTTTCCTAGCTTCATGAAAGTTAGGGAGCGTGACAACCATGCTTCCCACGAAAATCCTATGATCTTGAGAATTCTCTTTCTCGCGAGGGGATCCAAATGGATAAGAGGGTTTTAAAGGTGAAGGCTCGGGGAGAGGGGTTTCATCATCCCATTCGTTGTATGGTTCATTAGGGACCGGGAGTTCAAAGATCTTCTCGATCTTTTTGTGTGAAGCTTCTTCCCTAATTTTCTCCTTTATTCTCGCGATAAACTTTTCTGCTAGTTCCATGAACATATCTTGGGTGTTTTTCAATTGAGTCTCTAATTCCTGGATCCGTCTCTCTTGGTTGTTCACGAAAGTTAGCATTATCCCTTCAAATTCATCATGTCGTGAGAATTGATGAAACGTATGTTTACCAATTGTGTTCACGCACTCATCGGGATTTTCATCAGCCGTAGGTGTCTCAGCTTTCATTAATCTCTCAACCTGCCTTTTTATGTTTTCGAACAGCTGTTCTTGGGTTGCACTCATGCAATTTAAAATCCCTTCTTCCGAGAACGTTGAGTCTTTCCATTCTTCTTCTTCGTACTGTGCTAAGTCCTCAATGACTTCCCAGCACTTATCGACACTGAGCCTGCTCAGCCTTCCATTGGCAGCGTAATCTATGGCTCTTCTAGTTTGATGGTTTACGCCATCATAAAATAGTTGGATTTGTAGCCAAGTATCCATGCCATGGTGAGGGACTTTTTGGAGTAAGTCCTTGAATCGAGTCCATGCCTCGTAGAGGGCTTCGCCTTGACGTTGTTGGAACATCAAGATATCATTCCTTAGCTTGGTAGTTCTTCCTGGTGGGAAAAACTGAGCAAGGAAACGAGTGGTGAGATCATCCCAAGGGGTAATGGATCCTGCGGGTAGACGCTCTAGCCACTGACTAGCTTGGTCCCGCAGAGAGAATTGAAAGAGACGCAGTCTGGCCGTCTCTCGAGTGGCAACATCAAGGTCTATGGAATCTACAATTTTGAGAAAGTCCTTGAGATGTTGATTAGGATCTTCAGAACGAAGTCCATGGAATGCGCATCCGCTTTGCACCAACCGGATGGTGTCGGATCGCAAGGGTGTGACATTGGCTCCTTGAGTGAGCTCAATGGTGTTTCGATAGCCATGGTGGCTAGGACGGGAGTAGTCTCCTAAGGTACGGGCTCTAGGAGGTGGGTGTTGTTGTGGTGGTGGGTTGTTGGGATCAAGGATATTACCACCTTCCATGATGTCGGATGGTAATGGTTACGAACAAAGAAACGAAGAAAAAAAAGATAGACTAAAGAAAACCTAGAAAAATAAAATAAAAATCTCACTAGAAAGGAATCTAGTGAGTAGACCTAATAAAATAAAAATTCAACCTAAACAATAACTATTCCCCGGCAGCGGCGCCAAAAACTTGATGCGTGGTTTTGCGACCTTACAACAGGTTTTACCTCTCGAGGGATCTCAAGAGGCTTACAACCCCACCAGGCAGTGTACCTGACCGATGTAGTATAGTGTAGTGGTAAGTACGGGGGATTGATCGTTCTCCACAGGGAATAGTGTCGTTAGGATTGAAAAAAAACTATTCTAATAGGTCTAAGGGTGAGGGAAGATTCTTTTTGTATTTTTATGTTTTTATGAAAGCAAGTAAAATCTCGGTTTTGAATGAGTGGGCGGAATTAGTTGCTAGTCAACTAACCCAAATAACTACAAATGCAAATAAAATAAAATAACAGAAAATGAAAAGGTCGTGGAACTTATGTGGAGAGAAATGTGTTTACTTAGATTTCTTTACTCCCTAACTATCTTTTACCGGTTGATTAGTGTGTATTAATTGCGTGGATGACGGGTGTATTCCTTAATACCAATCGTGGGGTGGCGTACGTACTTCCCCAACTCTACAAGCTCCTACTTCACTCCTATGTCGAGCCGGCTAAGAAGCTCCTAACATGGGATCACTAGAATTCGCTCATGCATTAAATACAACCATAAAAACCTAGTACGCATTGGTTCATGTTTCTTAAGACGTTCAAGCAAGTTACCGAATAGGAAGTTAGCCAGTTTTCTTAAGCCTAACATCGATGAACAATCATCCAATACAATTAACAACACACTAATAACCAATAATCAAAAGTTAGGTTTCATTAGATCTAAGCAAACACAAGATAAATCTAGCCTAGCATGTTAATCAAAAGACAAGAACAAGATATAATCAAACAACACATAGACATATTGATTGATTAAATGAATACTTATTTTCAATTAAACATGGGAGATCCAAGGGTATGAAAACCCTTAAAAATGGCAGAAATTCGTCTTAGGGTTTCTCCTCACAAAGTTGCACACTAATGACAAAAAATTGCAAAACTATATATAGAGTTTAAGGGCTGACGGCGTCACGTTGTAGATCTTGACGCCGTCACCTCGCCGTGTCTAGGGTTCCCGGATGGCCTTCTTGACGCCGTCCCTCTTTAGTGCTCCAAAATCCGCTCTAGCTTATCAAGGCTTGACGCCGTCAGAAATGGGCTTGACGCCGTCTCGCTTTAAGTTAAACCGTGATGGCCTTGATCACCTTAAAGGGTGACGCCGTCAGATTTTCTATTGTAAAATTCTCTGGCTTATCATGTGTATTTTTCATATCCACCTCTTTTGCCAAGCCATGACGCCGTCAGGAGCAATCCCTGACGCCGTCAAAGGTACTTTTCCAGCCGATTTTGAGACTTTGTCGTTTTCTTCACTTTTATGCTCCAAAAACGTCCAAAATGCTTCCTTTTCCAGATTTCTTCTCCAAAGTACCTAAAATGACAAAAGGAACGATTTAGGGCAATATTTGATCAAATAAATATGATTTAGGGCTTAAATGACCCCCTAAAAGCGGTACACTTTTCGCTTCATCAAGGAGGATACGCAAGAAGAAAGAATTTGAGAAGCAAAGGCAAGCAGAGAAACATAAGCAGCAATTAAAGTAATCTCAGAATAAGGTTCTTCATAAGACTAATGTGTTGTCGTCGGGGATGAATGCACATGGTTCAGTTAGTGGTTCACAAATGGGTGACAGGAGGGCTACTGCTCTTTTAAATGGCAAAAGGGCGGAAAATCGGCTGAAAAAGCCGACGACTTTTATCTGCAAGTTGAAGTGAGTAATTTTTGTGAGATGTTCCCTTTTTATTATGTTTCATATATTGAAATAAAGCTTAATATGATTTGCGTGTTTGTGCTCATTGAAGGTTCCGGGATGAGTTACCAGATGTGACAGCTCAGCCGAAGTTTCTGTCTTTAAGGAGAGACAAAGACCGGTATTGATTCATAACCTTAATAAATGAACGGATTTTGTGTATTGTGTTTTGGTCGAGCATCTGTATACCAACCTGTTCTACAGGTTAGAGCCACTTCTGATCTGTTTTAATTATTTTAGCTGCAAAACGTGCTATATAAGCTCATTTGACCTTCTTCCATATACAATTCACTGATAAAATTGCGTCAATATTGCCTCAAAAGTATTCTCAAGGTAAGCTTAGATTTCTTGAATATACTATTTGTTCTGTGTTTAGATATATCTTTATGCGCCATTACTCTTTATGAAAAAGAGAGTCCCTTAGTGTTATTGTTGGTCTAAATTTTAATCGGTTTTACAAAAGTGCAGGTGATATTAATCGATGGCTTGCACCTTTGGCCGCTGAAAGTTCAAACATTCAACAATGACACTTTTTGAAATGTGAATATTACTCTACTAATATAAGATCAGCAAATATGTGAATCAGATTGCACTGCACTGGATACGCCTGCAAATCAAACAATTAAAGATGGTTAAGCCATTGTCTCTAAAAGGGGGGGAAAACGGGGATGTTTAAAATGGGCACAAAAGTCCAAGAATCGATCATTAAGAAATCGACACACGGGCACAAGTGAAATCGACAATTTTTATTGGATTTGTTTCCCTGTTGATAGACAACTTGTAGGTCGTTTTGGTTTGCAAAAAGATATTTAGTCGTTGAAGATCGATAAGGACACACGTTTTGGTTTGAAATTTGTTCACTTAGAATACTCATCTGTTGAACACTGATCACTTCAGACTCTTTTATGTACAAGCATTAATTTAATGCAGGAAATTAAATTCATAGAATGTAGATGCAATTGAGTACACACCTGTATCGGTATTTGGGACCTGAACTGTTATGACGAAAGTTGTAAAGTATCTGAATCAGTAGGATTATTCTTTTGCTGGACATTAAAATGATCGAATCCCAAAATATCAGACTTGGGCCTTGCGATGCAGGACATGACAGTTTCTTTCGGACACATATCATCTCATTTCTTTCACCCTTTTCTCCTGTGTATGCAGTACATGACCGTTTCTCTAGAAAGTCAGATGCAACTATTTTCGGTGTAATGGTTATGGAGGTAGTTAGTGGAAAGAAAAACACTCATGAAGACCACAGAGACAAGACAAGGTTGCTGGAATTGCATTGCCTGAACCTAACCTTGAACCTATGTGAGCAGCTCAAATTGACCCGTTGGAGATCAAACATAACCAAAATGGACCCATTTGTGTACAGTTGCATCAGGATTGTTTCTTTCAGAAAAGCTACTACTGTTGGCGTTTATGTGGATTTCATGGGGAAAAGTTTAAAACATTTGGAATTATAAAAATAGCCGATATGATGGTGAGGAATTCAGGCTCGTGTTTGTGAAAATGGTACCGGAATGGTGAAGGCTGTGTAAAAGCTTCTTCATAGTGTTGTTGACAGACAATTTGGTGGGTCAATTGCAGTTTGAACAAACACAACATTAGTTGGTGTTGAATTGCGAGATCCAAACAGCTCGCGTGAAGTTGCACTAATTTTGTCATATGTGGCTGGCTGGCTTGATTTGATCAAATACACATACATGTGATATGGCTAAGATGTGAAGTTGCACTAATTTTGTCATATATAGCAAGATGTGGTGTGCTAATAGGATCCTCCCTTGGTGGCATGAAGGTTGGTATCAGGATTTTAACATACTTTTCTATATCGGAAAGTTTTGTGCGCTAATTTAAGATATATTGCATTCATGTCATTGTCAGAAAGAAATAGAAACATGTCAAAGTTATCAATTTTCTCAGTTTTTTTCTGCTACTTTATGATTTAATGTGTCACTATCTGATCTCTCACCTGATACTTTCACCTTTATTTGTATTATTCGGTCCTTGATTAACAGACCAAAGGGACCTTGAGGGAGCTGAAGAGTATTACTCGCGTTCAGTGGTTTCACAATACACACAATTGGTGTGGAACTCCATCCTGATCAAGACAAAGCTTCCACTTTGAACGTGCAATCGATGCTCCTCCAGCTGATAGTCCTTTATAAAAAATACCAAGAAGACCTCATCATCACCCTTTACGTTATAAGGTTAAAAGTTGTAAGTTACTTACATGCTCCATTATGCATTACTTTAAAAATAAAAATACACAAAGATGAATCAAAGTGCAAAGGTTAAATCTGAGGTCAAATATATACAATTATTAGTTGGTATAGTTGGGTTTTTAGTGTGTCGTTGAGCTGTTGTTTAGATTGATGATGGTCATTTGAATATAAATGTTGATGGAGAGTAAAAAGAATATTTATAATAGTAAAAAGAGAGCGAATGAGTTTCGATATTTTTGCACTTTATTTTATTTATTAACGTTAAAAGAGCATAATGACGTGCACATCGATATTTTTGAAAATAATATACTATGTTCTGACAGCCTCTGGCCAATGGGAGCTGCAGAGGGACCGCCCTTCAATTTTTGGGCTCTAATCTTCCACGTGTGATGTCATATTAAATGTTTTGGTCATTGGTCGAGCAGGCTAATGGTCAACACCATCATATTGAATTGATCAAACCTCTTGTGAACTGCTGTTTGGGCCGGAAAAAAGTAGGGTAATTAGAAACAATAACAAGAAATGTAGCAGCATAAGCAAAGATGACAAGTCTCGTGGTGATGATCGATGGGTAGAGCATGATAAACGTGGTGTTTATATTACACTCACTTCCTTACATGGACGTATCAAAGATCATTCTACCTCGGGTATGTTGTTTTAACTTTAGTTTTTTTAGAAGGTCTATAAGATACAGGTAGCAAACTCGAGCCATTTATGGGTAAACGGGTAGATTTTAGGTTCTAATTTATTTATTTTTGGGTCAAATGGGCAAAGTCAAAAATTACAGTAGCTGACATAAAACGAGTTCATCTTATTAAACTGCATAAAACCTAATCATTATGTTAAAAACAATCTTGGTATAATAGCTTGATGAAGGTTTATTGTTTGTGTGGTTAAATGACACTTAACGGTGGTGGTGCGAGATAGAGTTCGTACCTTAATTGCTACTTATACTTTATCAGAAGAAAATTAGTTTTATAAAGATCAAGGCTAAAGAAGTGGAGATGGGTAATCGCCACTCGATTAAATTTCAAGGCCATGGACTTTACATGGAATCATGTTCTTGGAAATGCAGTTGCAAATAATGATCTATAGGAGTTGTGTTCACATTTTGACTTTACAAAGTTAGCCATAAATTTTTGGGATTATTACTTCTCTTTTCTAGCTGTTTTTTTTAATCACTTGTGCAGCTCACTGGAGATGAACAAAACTTGAATCAGACACTTCATAATTAAAGGCTCCCTTTAATCCCCCGGTTGATTATGCTTAGCCTATCGATGATGATGGATATGGAAGGTTAGTAATATAAATGCTCAATATGTGAATGTATATTAACTATAAAGACAATAGTTCTGGAGTAAGTGATTTAATTTATTGCTTTCATTCCAGGTCATGTTTGTATACCCTTCGGATAAACCGCTGCCTTTGAAGTACACTGGATAAAATCGTTTCCTTTGAAGTAAAGGGATAAACCGCTGCCAAAAATACGTTCATTATGATCTTTCAAGCAAGTAGGGAAATAGCAGAATTCAGCACCCCAGGAGTTATCTGTAATTCTGTTTACAAAGTGATTATTTTTTATCCAACTTTTTAAAATTATTATTATTTAAAAGAACGATTCAATGACAATTAGTGCATCACTAATAGTATGTTTTTCCATAAGAATGAACAATAGAGAAGGAGTACATAACTGGTACAGCTCGATTGTCTTGCTAAATTATTATTTTGTGGAGCTATATTGTAATTGTATCGTATGTGGAGTTATAAACACATTCACCAGAATTTATTACAAGTAATAAGATAGTGTACTACAAAGGGTAGTAGTAGCTCTTCATAGTTGCAAGTAGGGGTGTCATTCGGGTCAACCCGAATTGACCCGAGTTCTAAACAAGGTCGGGTTCTGTTATGTTTATTTTAGCCTTGACCCGAATTGACCCGAGTCAATTAACACTAAAATACTAAAGTAAAAAACCCGAGTTGATCCGACCCTAATTGACCCGAACCCGAATTGACCCGACCCGAGTGACCCGAGTTCTAAACAAGGTCGGGTTCGGGTATTTTTTTTGGAGGCTTAACCCGAGTTGACCCGAACCCGATAGGTATGCACTTTACCTCTTTTGCTCCTCGCAAAGATGAACGTAGACTTTGAAGGACATTAAAACATATGTGTTATATTGTGAATTCACGTCGCTTTAGACTCATATGGATAGTTCAGTTCTTCGGAGCTTTAAAAGTAATTTAGTATTCCACATAGATTATACATAATGAACGTCTATTTGTTGTTTTTCTAAAAACTAATGACTGTGCTGAAGAATTTTGGACAGTATCTTACGGTTAGACATGTATCGAAGTTTTACACACCATAAATTATTGATAAAGAACAATGTTTGATAATTGATAATTTTCCAATATGCTGACAATTTTCTTTAATGTTAACTGTTAAGCTATTTGATTTCGGAACAGATAAGTAGCACAAAGTGGCTGGTTACTGGAAGGGATGGCAACAGACGACATTATCTTTGGTATTTGTTTCAGCTCGATATCCAAAAAACAGGTAGCACCAGAAGTAGAGGGTAAATTTTCTCAACGATTAGAATTAAATAAATTACGTTAAACAAACATGTATGGTGTCATGTTCACATTTTATCAGGTATGTTGGTCTGCGCATTGTATATGACAGATAAACATTGAATTCTTATACATAACTTTTTTTTTTTTTTATTTATTTATTTTTGTTTTTTTTTTTTTTTTTTACATTTAAGTTAAAGACATTATCTAATCTTTTTGTAGAGACATTGGAGCAAGTTATGAGTGGAATTCTGACAACCAATGGGCAAATACTTCATGTCCTGTAAGTATATCAGTGGTACCTGCTGTCTTATATTGTTTGTTCTGTCATGGCAAGTGTTAATTAGTTTATAGAACTGTTATGTTATCTAACACGAATTATTTAAACAAACAAATCATATGACCCTTATAATGATGGCTTTATGATTGACGTTTTCCTTCATATCCTTTTATAGGTTGTGCCAACGACTTCGTATTTTGAGCTTAATCTTTATGTTAAGATATGATTGTGCTATCAACATCGAAGATCTTAAAAAACTCAGTGATGTGATGAATGGATATATATTAACATGCATCAGATGATCATTTTCTACCACCCTTCTTTCGCTACAGTAAAATATGCCAACAATAATTATAAGACATGCCCGCCTGAGGCGTATGTCAACGATAATTATAAGTCATGCCCGCCCAACGGGCGGCCTTACCTGCCCGTTAGGGCTTATAAGTCATGCCCGCCCATCGGGCGGGCTTCGACAACTAGTATATATATATATATATATATATATATATATATATATATATATATATATATATATATATACACACACACACACACACATTTAGGAGGACTAAATGTGATGATGTGGCATAGTTTATGATTATGTGGCATTTTTATGATTATGTGGCATTGAGGTGGCATTTATGTGGCATTATCTACGTGTAACGCCTCCTGTTATATATAATGTAAAGATATATATAGTATTTACCGCCAATTTTATGCTAGGTTTCGTGTTTGTTTTCTTAGTGATTTACAAGTTATATTGGACAAGAAGATAAATATGAAGTATGATGAGCTTTTCTTGAAGTTTATTTTCTTGGAGGAGGATTTAACCATGTTTCACGTTGTCCATGCCGAGCAAATCAGGGGAGTATTAGTTTCTTTCCTCTATTTTATTTTTCCCGTTATCATAACTTTGGTACTTTTCAAGAATATTGGGGACAATGTTCAATTTAAGTGTAGGGAGGGTAAAATGGGATACCTTAGAAACTATAACTTCGCTTGATATTTGTTTTGTTTTATAGTAAATGTGTAATAAACTAAAAGAGATACTTGTTAAGCCAATTTTAGCACCAAATTTAAATTTTTTTACAACATATAGGAGTGAAACTTTAGTTTTAATACGCGTCTCATGGATAGCAATTATATAGCTAGCACAAAAACCCTTCCACTCAAAAATTTTCACCCCAAAAATGTGAGGATCGCCTTTAGATCTTTACTAAAAAGCATTCACCTTTAATGGTTATGAGTGTACAGCTAGTATATAGATTCTAGAACTTGCGTTTGTGATACATCCCGAGATCGCTAGTGAGACTACATTCGTGTAGTTAGGATTTACTAAATGATAAGAGGCATTAGGATAACCTTTGTTTTAAACCTGTTTTATAATTACGTTGGCTTCATTGGCCAAGTAATTTTCTCACAACTTTGCGATGTACTCATTTTTAGTACACGATACCCCTAGTACACCCCTTAGAGCCTATCCTTTTCGCGGTTCTCGTGATATTTCGGTGGATTCCAAAATATTAATGAAGAGCATTGTTTACAATTCACCCCTAAATGTACACCCAAATCACCTTAGCCTACCTTGTATGTACTCATCTTTAGTGCATTATTGTTACAACATTTATGTTAAACCCTTTGTCAATTGTCTAATTGGTTACATGGTTGATAAGTCGAGTCATATCTTGTAAATACAGTTTTGGGACGATTGGGACTCATGGGTAAAGTACTAGTTATTATGGAGTAATGGGTAAGAATGTCAATGTTATTACCCCCATATGTGCGTTAATGTTTAAAGTACTCCAAGTGTTTTGATTTTCTTAATTCGGGTTATTAGTTAGTTATATGTAAAGTATGTAAAAGTTCAAGTGTAGGGAGGTTGCAAATAATACCTTTGTAATGATTTATTATTTTGGATGGTAGGGCAAGAGTGTATGAAAAAAAAAATCCAAAAAAAAGAGAGAAAAAGGAAAAAAAAATGAAAACATGATAAAAATAAAAAAAAGAAGAATAAAAAAGAGAAAAAACATACGGACTACCATCCCGTCTTTTATTTTTGTTTAAGTCAAGAAAGTGTCATGAAAAATACAAAAAGAGTTAGTAGTTAGCGAGTCGAGTTGAGTCTTGGCTTAGCAACGCCTCATTGTACATGTAATTGGCCAAGATAATTAACTTGCCACCAGTAAAAATCCCTTTATCCAACAAAATCATGTTTTCCATACCCTTACACCTAACGTTACAACCCTTTAAAAGACTTCTTTGATAGTTTATCCCAGGTTCTTACGCCAAAGTGGTGGAGGTTTGATCCGTTCCCAAGCCTATGGTAATCTATGTGCTATGATAGGTAGAGAGTGTTTTACTTTTCCGTTTCCAAATGTTCTATAACTTTATATACCCGAGAGATGTGAGAATCCAAACACTTTATGTGAGGTACTAGTATATAATTTCCGTTCTTATTACGATTAACGTGGAACGATTGTATGTTGTAATTACTTTTATATTAATGCTAAATGATCCCTAACTTGTAAATTGATTCGGATAAAAGCATATTTACTTGAGGACAAGCAAATCCCAAGTGTAGGGATATTTGATGAGGAATTATTTGGTACCTTTTTAAGAGGTCATTTAAGGCCGAAATCATATTTATATGATCAAATATTGCTCAAAATTGTTTCTTTTTGCATTTTAGATACTTGGGACGAAAAATATGGAAAATGGCATGTTTTGGGCTTGAAACGACGAAAAAATGAAGAAAATGGCGAAGTCGCGAATTTTGTCAGATAAGGAGATCTGACGGCGTCACAAGTTTTTGGGCACGATACCACAAAATACCAGCTCCAAACTTCCCCAAATAAACTTTCACCACTAAAAACAAAATTAGGAGTGTCCTTGTCGGGCACGATACCACAAAATACCACAGTACCATTAAATTTACTAGTATCGTGCAATGTTTAGTGGTGTTTTCCCTCTGTAACGGCTATATTTCCTTTGCCTATAAATACTAGCCCATTTCACAGTTTTTGGGCATCCTTTTTCACACAAAACTTTCTGAGGTAAATCCCTCAATCACATTTACATTTCCTTGATCATTTAGATAGTTTTCTTTTGTTTAAGAGTGATCCAATCATCCAACCAAGTGATCACCTTCATTCCTCTACTAGTGCAAGAGAAGAACACAAAGTATCAAGAAGATACAAGGTGTTATAGTGTTAGTGTAGTGCACTCGTAACACTTGTTACGTACTTGTTGTATCGTGACATACATCAAGTTGTCTTTTATCTTGTTTAGTCATCTTGTGTAGATCATTGTGATCTTGTGGAGATCTTGTGGATCTCGTGTAGATTGTGTTGAGAGTGTATAGATCAAGTAGATCTAGGGTAGATCATGTGGATCTTGTAGATTGTGTGATTGGTAAGGATCATGTAGATCGTGAGTGAGATTGGGACTAGCTAGATTAGTACTCGACATTTAGCTTAGTGTCGAAAATCGTGATAAGCGACGTTGTACGGTTTTCTTTGCCTGAAGGGAGTTTGTTGACATAGTGCTTAGAACTCTCGAGTTGGGTACTCGAGGAGTGGAGTCGGGCGAAGAAGTGCTTTGTTACCGAACCGCTATAAATCTCTTTGTCTCGGTTTGATCTTTCCATCTCTTACTCCTTATCTTTGTTATTTATATTTAATAGTTGTAGCTTAGTATTCATATTGTTGTTGTTTGATTTCACAAAGGATTGAATCTAAGTTTTTTCACAAAGTAAACTTTTATAATTAAAGAAAAATCGGTAAAATTATTCAACCCCCTTCTAGTTTTCCAAAATTGGTACTAGAGCCACGTCAACCAAGATTTTTAAAATATATTGTATTTTAAAACTTGAATCAATCAATGGATTTCGACAAATATTAAGAAGGGCAATCTATGCAAAGACCAATACTTTTGAAACCGATTGTTTTATCTAATGTAAAACAAGATTCAAAACGTATGTGAAATCAAAAGATATTGATTTTTGGCATGTTATTACGGAGGGTGACTTTCAACCGATTGAAAAGAATCCGGAAACAAAAAGGGATGAAATAGTTCCTTATAATAAACAAAGTGATAATTTTAAAAGAAAACTAGCCAAAATTAATGAGGCTAAAATGATGATTTATAATGCTTTGCCGAAAAAGGAATTTGAAAGAATTTTTATTTGTAATACGGCAAAAGAAATTTGAAAAAATTTGTTAGTCACTCATCAAGGTAATAGTCAAGTCATAGAAAACAAGATTTATCTTCTTGTGCAACAATATGAACAATTTTCTATTCCGGAAGATGAATCTATAGATAATGCTTTTGCTAGATTTAATACTATTATTACTAGTCTTAAAGCTCTTGATGAAGGTTACTCTAGCAAGAACTATGTTAGGAAGTTTCTTAGGGCTCTACATCCCAAATGAGAGCAAAGGTCACCGCCATTGAAGAGTCGAAAAACTTGGCGACGTTATCACTTGTTGAACTTATAGTAAACTTGAAAGTTCATGAAATGATAATCAAGAAAGACTCCGATATAGTTAAAGGCAAAGGAGAGAAAGTAAGGTCTCTAGCATTGAAAGCCAAGAAGGAGTCTAGTGATGAGGAGAGTTCGGCTTCCGATAGTGAAGATGAAGAGTAGGCTTTAGCGGTTAGAGATTTTAAGAAGTTCTTTAGGAGAAGAGGTAGATTTTTAAGACAACCTAGAGATGAAAAGAAGTCATTCCACAAGAATCGGGATGACAAGAAAGGTAAAAGTGATAGGAAATGCTTTAGATGTGGATATCCAAATCATCTCATCGGAGGATGTCCTAAACCACCGAGAACCAAGAACCAAAGAGCACTTGTAGGAGGTTCTTGGAGCGATAGCGGTGAGGAAGAAGAGGAAAATCCCAACAACGAAACATGTCTCATGGCTCACACTCCAAATGAGGTACATTCCGATTCCTCTTACTATAGTGATGATAATTCTTCAATAGATGATAACATACTATATGATGAATATAATAAATTATGTGAAGTAAGCTCTAAAATCATAACTATAAACAAGACACTAAAACCAACTTTGCATAAATTCGAAACGGAAATTTTAGAACTAAAAGACCAAGTCAAAAGGCTTGAGAAAAACAAAGAAATAGATATTGGATGCAAGTCATGTATATGTCTTCGCGTTGAGAATGAAATACTCAAGGAAAATGCTCTTAAAATCACTAAGTTTGAAAAAAGAACAAAAGCACTTAATGATATGTTAGAAAACATTAGGTATAGTGAACATGCCGGAGCGGGCTTAGGTTTGGATCCAAATAAAGCATCAACAAGTGATACAAAACAAGTAAAATTTGTAAAATCTGGAGAATCTGAAAGAACAGTGGACGGCACCACTAAAGGTGGGAACGACACCACTAAATTTAGTGGTACCGTGGTACCGTCCGCTCAGAAGGTCAGAACAGCTTCGATTTTGAAAAATAACTTAAGTCCTAAACCAAGTCACTTAGTAGTTAATAATGTCAAAATACCTGTTGCTAGTAAGAATGAAGTTAAAAGCTTTTACAAACCTTTGTCAACCCCCGGACTTAGCTTTGTAAAACCCGATACTAGATCAAAAACTCCTCCACTTAGAAAAACAAATGTTCCTAAACCTCGGTCAAGAACTCCTCTACCGAGAAGTAACTTTAGAAGGCAAACTTATCCAAGTAACTATCCCGTAACTTGGAATAATCTTCAACAACGAAGTTATTTGCCATGGGAAATTTGTCCTCCGTTCCAACATCCAAACTAAATGCAACAAATGCATGGGATGTTTAACACTAACAACTTTGGACTCATGAGATATTGGGGAACGAATATTTGAGTTTTTGTCTTACTCAATAGATATGCTTGGGAATTGACTTGGAGCCCGATGAATGGATCAAGGATAGTGGATGCACTTATCATATGATGGGAAATCGAAGTCTATTCTCATCTTACAAAGCATACAACGAAGGTAACATCACATTTGGTTGTAAATTAAAAGGCAACATCATAGGCAGAGGTACGATCTCTCACAACTCCCTCATTATTAGAAATGTTGAGCACGTAGATAACTTAGGATTTAACTTGCTGCTAGGATCCTGGACACACGATTAAGGTGGTTAAACCTTGTGACTTTGTGTGTATGATATGTTGTGTTAAAATGATTAAGTGCGCGGAATTCACTCAACCAAACTTAGAAGGTTGTGTATGTTATGGAAATGGAATTGTTATGTTTGTTAGTTAGCAATGAACACATAAAGATTATCACCAAACGATTCAATATTATTAATGATAATAATACGAGTGATCTTGAAATATCACTAGGGTTACAACCTTGAATCTTAAGTTTTTCTAACTTGTGATATTTTTGTGTTTGTTCTTATCTAACAGTTATGAGTGTTCTAAAATAACATATGCATGGACTAACACAAATATCACTTGACTAAGATCTCTTTTATAGTCCAAGAGATCTTTACATATTGCTTAAAGTCTTAGCCGACTTACTTTGTTAACTTATCCTTTAGAGTGTCAGTACATAAGATACAACATGTATCTATGTACACAACTTGTTAACTAAGCACATGGGGTAAGATATTATCTACCGTATATTGTTGACCAAAATACAATAAATATCTTTTCGATCTTATCCACTCAGCAGCAGAGTGTTCACTATCGGCAGCAATGAGTTATCGCTAGCAGCAGGAACAAGTATCATTAGCAGCAGGATCAACAGCAGCAGAATGCTAAGCCGAACAGCAGAATCATTTATCACTAACAGCAGGATGAAATGTTCTAGCAGCAGGAACAACATTAACAGCAGGAACCATAATGCACTAGTAGCAGAATTACACTTGGAATATTTCTTTGAATAGAACCCGATATTAGACATCTTGAATATTTAATTCCCAACAATCCTCCCCTAAACATGTGAATCCATTCAACATGTTTCTGAATTAAATCATGGATTGAAGATCTTTCAAACACTTATGTTCTTCAAGATTGAATATCTTCTCAGTAATTCATCTGCTTCGCTCTTCTTTGACTTTAACAATATCAAAACACATTGCTCCAATCTTGGACTAAAAGATGGTGCAATTTCCTTGGATGGAGGAATTATAAGAGGCAATGATGCTGTGTATCTTGGATGCTTGTTTCAACAAGTGAAATCATCTAATCAGCATGTCTTTGAAGTGAAATTGAAACTTTTCTTCGTTTGACCTAGATAGAACTTTCTCCTTTGGAATGCTTCATCCCTTCTGAATATATATAATACTCCAGAATAAGCTCTATTCTTGTCATTTTCAACCTCCTCATCATCTTGTATGCTCTTGTCTTCTCCTTCCTTTTATTGGATTTTCTTCCTTTTCTGGGCCATTATTTCCTCCCCTGAGATTGTTACCTCCCCTGAAGCAAATAAAATTTATCCTCCCCTTGTTTGGAAGATCTCACTATGCACCAAAATATCTTTCCTTATCATCTGATCCATCAAATAGAACTTGTTGTCAGACAATATTGTACATGAAGCCATCAATTCCTTAAGAGTTTAAGTTACTGCCCTCATCACTTCTAGGTGTGTTAACTCCTATGAGAGGTGAATCAGTGGACATTTCGATTCATGATCCATCAATGGATGGTTTTTCTGAATCCTTGAAAATCCTTTTAAGAAATCTTTTTGACTTAGTAGTATGTTTATGATTTTAGAATTGAAAAATCATACTACTTTCAACCATTTTGAAGGAATCAAGTGTATAACAGACACTTAATCAAAATTTCGGTTTAAAGCAACCTCTGGTTGTGTGAGAACCAATATTTTTCAGTTATAAATAACTGCCTGTGTAAAGATAAACCTATTCAAAAGGCTTTCTTGACAGGGTTTCCAGCTCATAGTAATTGTTGCCTCTAACACAAGTGTTAGATTCACTTTTACTAGCTGTTCTTTCTATCAGATGTCCTCAGACTTGCACATTATACTTAAAAGTATAAAATGATAGAAAGTGAGTTGCATCAGTTACTATCTGATCAACTAAGTCATCAATTCAATGTGAAATATCATAACTAGATTTCAAGAAAGAAGTTTTAAGGAGTTTTAAATTCCCAAACTCAGTCCATCATAAACCTATTATGGTTAGCAGCTAATATCTCAATTCTGCTGTTTCCATTTCACTTGAAACATCCTTTGTGTTTACATATTCATACCTGAAATTGTTAGTCTAAAACCAAAAGAACAAAATACAAAGTACTTGTCTTGCATTAGTATAATCATAAGACCAACTATATGAATAACACAATTTAAATTTGTACTATTAGCACAAACTTTTGTAATAACAGCAGTATCATATAAATCAGCAGCAACAACAAAAATTTATTTACAAAAACACATCATATTGAAAATTTAAAGATTAAGCATTCCAATACTTGCTACCAAGTACTGAAACCTTGAAACATCAAAAGCTTTTGTTAGCAGATCTGCAAAATTATGTTCTGAAGCAATTTTAAGAACTTGAATTAATCTTTTCTCATTGCAGTCTCTTATAAAGTGATGTCTAATTTCAATGTGTTTTGTTTTAGAATGTTGCACTGGATTTTTAATAATACAAATTGTACTACTATTATCAATATGAATAACAGTGTTTAAGAAATTGTACCCATAATCAAGGAGTTGGTTTTGAAGCCATAGAACTTAACTAGAGCAACTTGCAGCAGCTATATATTTAGCTTCAGTTGTTGAATTTGCCACACTTGTTTGCTTCTTACACTGCCATGAGACTAGTCTACACCCAAGGAATTGACATCCTCCAGTTGTTGACTTTCTGTCCAAGCTAGCACCAGCATAATCACTATCCGAATATGCTACCAAGTCAAAAGGAGATTCCCTAGAATACCATATACCCAACCTTGGTTGACCTTTGAGATATCTAATAATTCTCTTGAATGCAGTTAAATGAGAAACCTTTGGAGTAACTTGAAATCTTGCACAAACACAAACAGGAAACATGATATCAGATCTAGATGATGTAAGGTACATCAAAGAGCCTATCATAGATCTGTAAGTGTGTACATCCACACTCTCTCCATCTTCATCTTTCAGAAGGTGCTTCTCAGAGTCCATTGGTGTGCTTGCTATTTTTGAATCAGCAAATTGAAATTTTCTAAGTATCTCTGCAACATATTTCTCTTGACTAATAAATATGCCTTCAGATGATTGCTTAACTTGCAAACCCAAAAAGAATGTAAGTTCCCCCATGGAACTCATCTGAAACTTATCTTTCATAAGCTTCTCAAATTCTAAACACATATCTTTCCTAGTAGATCCAAAGATAATGTCATCCACATACACCTGCACTAACAGAAGATTCTTCTTGTGCTGTTTGATGAACAGTGTCTGATTAATCTTTCCTCTTTGAAATCCATTTTCTAATAAATAGGAAGCTAGTGTTGCATACCAAGCTCTTGGTGCCTGATGAAGGCCATATAGAGCTTTCACTACTATGTACACTTTGTTTGGATGTAATGGGTCAATGAAGCCTGGAGGTTGTGAAACATACACCTCTTCTTCAATTTTACCATATAAAAATGCACTCTTAACATCCATTTGGTAGACTGTGAAGCCTAAAAATAAAGCATAAGCTAAGAAAAGCCTAATTGCCTCAATCCTTGCTACTGGAGCATAAACCTCATCATAGTCTATCCCTTCTTCTTGTGTGTACCCTTGCGCTACTAATCTAGCTTTGTTCTTGATCACAATTCCTCTTTCATCCCTTTTGTTCTTAAAAACCCATCTAGTGCCAATTACCTTCACACATGTAGGTAAATCAACTAGCACCCAAACTTTCTGAATCTTAAACTTAAGAAGCTCTTCTTGCATAGCCTCTAACCAGCTTGAATCATCTAGGCTGTAAGAATTGTCTTTGGTTCAGCTTGTGAGAGAAAACATACAAACAAGCAAGAGTTTAAAAGCTCATGCTGTTTTGAAGCATAAAGGGCATCAAGAAGCCCTTGTTGGTCTGAAGACATCAATTGTTGTCTTGTCTTCACACCTGACCGTATATCTCCAATCACATGTTCCAGGGAGTGAACTTTGTGAATTCTTGTTTGTGGTGTAGAAGGAACTTGATAAGATGGTGGAAGATTACCCAAATCCACCTCATTATCTGAGAATTCTGTTTCTTTTGTTTCTGAAGGGCCAACAGCAGAATCAGTTGGCCGAACAACATAATCAGTAAGCTTAGCAGAAGAATCATCAGCAAAAACAGAGACACTACCAGCAGCAACATAAATACTACCAGCAGAAACATTTTGTTTTTCCTGAGTTCCATATTCTTTACTTTCATCTTCAACACCTTCTTTAGCCTTGCTAGAAGAAGATTCATCAGTTGTCGAAGTTGATTCCACAATTGAACTTGACCATATTGGCATTATCACATCATTTTGATCTTTCTCTAACTCTGCCTCATTTGTTGCTTGTGAACCTGCAAAATCATTAGTTTCTGCAACAAAAGGCACATAATTCATTGAATTGGTTAGATATTCTAGATCAAATAGCCATTTTGGTCCTTGACCTTCTACATTGGATTTGTTTTCTAAAAACTCCACATGTAGATTTTCTTCTACTATTTCTTTTCTTGTGTTGTAAACTCTAAAAGCTTTGCTATTAAGAGAATAACCAACAAAGAATCCTTCATCTGCCTTACCATCGAATTTTCCTAAATGGTCTAAGGTATTGAGAATTGTCACATGACATCCAAAAGGTCTAAGAAATCCTATTGCAGGAGTTCTACCATTAAAAAGTTCACATGATGTCTTATTGTGAGGCTGCACAACTAAAACTCTATTTTGAACATAGCAAGCAGTGTTGACTGCCTCTGCCCAAAAATTTATTGGTAGCTTAGAATCAGCTAACATTGTTCTAGCAGCTTCAATTAGTGTTCTATTCTTTCTTTCAGCTACACCATTCTGTTGTGGTATTCTAGCAACACTATATTCTCTCTTAATACCTTTTTCTTTGCAGAAGTCATCCATAACTCTATTCTTAAATTCTGTCCCATTATCACATCTAATGACTTTCACTTTCTTGCTTACTTGGTTTTCTATCTGTGTAATGAAGTCCTTAAGGATGCTTGATGTCTCATCCTTAGTGGCTAAAAAGAAAACCCATGTAAATCTACTATAGTCATCAGTAATAACTAGACAATATCTCTTATGCATTATGCTCATTACTGAAACAGGTCCAAATAAGTCCATATGTAGCATAAACAAAGACTGATTGATAGAGTTAAAAATCTTGGGCTTACAAGTGGCTTTGTGTTGTTTGCCTTTTAGACAAGCAATGCATGTTTGATCATTTTCAAATCTTTTGTGAGGTAAACCTCTTACCAAACCATTCTTAACAATTTTATTTATGGTTTTGAAGTTAATATGACCAAGCCTTCTATGCCATAACATTGATTCATCCAATGTGGCCTTTGCAACAAGACAAGTTAAATTCTTTTTAGGAATAATGTTCTTCATGTCTACACTGTACATATTTCCCTTTCTAGGAATTCTAAGAAGTACTTGACTTTCATCAGGCATCTTAAAATCAAGAGAAAGTACAAGACATTCAGTCTCACAGAAAAGAACATTATTCTTTTTGTCACACATTTGTGAGACACTAAAAAGATTATAATTTAGCTCTTTTACATAGTACACATCTTCAAAATCTAAATTTCCGGTTTTGATTGTACCTTTACCAGAAATTTTGCCACGAACACCCCCTCCAAAGGTAACATATCCTCCATTGAAAGCTTCAAAATCTGAGAGATAAGACATGTTGCCTGTCATGTGCCTTGAACATCCACTATCTGAGTATCCTTGATCCTCTTCCTGATCATTTGAATGTTCCTGCACACAAATAAGAGTGTTAGTTTCTTTTGGGGATCCAAGCCATTACTGACTTGGATCTGCCTCTTGCATCAATGTAATTGAATCTTTTAAGGATAGTTGATGCAACATTGGATTTAAGAATCCAACATGCTGAGGCCTTAACAGCATTTGCCCTTTTTCCCTTAGCAGCAGAGTGAACCACATGCTTAGCAGCAGAGTCTGCTAACTTTGTAGTTGAACTCTTTGGTCTCTAAATTTGTTTATGGACCACTGCCTTTGTTTGAATGGGCCTTAGAACAGTTGTAGGTGCATGTTTGAAAAATGTTTTTGCACCCTTAGCTGTTGATTTTGGGTTAATAGTCATAAATGGTCGAGCAGCAGAATGAACTTGTTTAGCAGCAGGATCCATTAGTCTAGCAGCAGGATCTGAGATTGAGCCAGACTTGTTTTTGACTACTCTAGGGTTTGTTTTCTTAGAACTAGAGTGAAAGTGAGATTTAGGAGATTGCCTTTTGTGGTTCACTCTATGGTTTTCATACCCAGTTACCCATTGGTTGCAGAAAGCTGCAAGATGGTCAAAACTACCACATGTGTAACAAGCTTTATTATAAAAAGCAAAGTCATCACCTAATTGGTTAGACTTGAGGTTGTTCCAATTCCTTTGGTTACCTATGGGCTTGTTAGTGGTTCTATATTGCTCACAATATCTAACTGGTTGCCTGACATACTTAATGTTTGATTTAGGCCTATCAGTATTGTGTTTGACTACCTTAGGAACACTTGTTCCTCCTTTCTTAACCAAAACAGGTTTAGACATAACCTGATCTTCTTCATCATCACTATCAGTTGTACAATCTTCAACAACTATAGTTTCTCCTTTCTTAGCAAAGGACACCTTGTCCTGATAAAGTAAAGTTTTATCTAAACTTTTACTTATCTTTGCAACCTTAAGGCTCTTACTAGCCTTAGAACCATATTCCATGATTGGTTCTTGAAACTCAGCTAAACCTGTATGTGCTAGGTCAACACCTGGAGGTGAAGGAACACCTCTATATGGTGGAGGGACAGTTTTGTAACCTACACCTGAATTAGCTTTATCAATTACCTGAGCTTCCCAAATCTTATTCATTCCTTCTGAGGCATGTGCTAAAGTATCTATAGTAACTTTAACATTTTCTTTTTCATTTTTGACTTCAGATAACTGTCTACTTTGATCATTAAGTAATTCATCTCTAAATGCTATTCCTCTTTTTAAAGCATTTAAGTCATCAGTAAACGTAGATTCATTCTTTTTAAAATGTTGAATCTGTTTTTCTAAAACTCCTACACACCTCTTATGATTAGCTAAATTATGAAGGGCATCAATTAACTCTTCTCTAAAAGCATCAAATCTCTTTTTAATGTCTTTATAATTTTTAAGATTAGGACACGAATTAGTACAAGTAGGAATGGTATCTACCTCTGAATCAGAAGAGGCCATTAGAGCAATCTCATCGACAACAAGAGCAGCATTTGGTGGTGCATCCTCTTCAGTAGCCATAGAGCTCCAATCATATCCAATACCATCAATAGCCAGCATAGCCTTTGGCTCTTCCACCAGTACTTCCTTATTCCTCTCTTGCTTATACCATGTGTTCCTATTATCCTGCTTCCTTGGGCTTCTACATTCTTTAGCAAAGTTTCCCAACCTATGACAGTTAAAACATTCCACTTTCTTCTTATCGAACCCAGCAGTATCATTACCATTTATGGTAATTTGCTTTCCAGTTTTTTGCCAAAACTTCTTAGCCCTCATGCTAAGTAAAGAAACTTGCCACTTAATATCCATCTCTTCCAAATCATCACCATCTACCTGCTCAAGGTCTTCATGATTTAGAGGAGAACCACTAGCTTGACTGGTTATAAAGGCATAAAATGTTGGATCTCCAAGTCCAGCAATATCCTTTTGTAAACTAGTAGAAGGACCACCATAAGTAACATTAGAAACACTTTCAACTTCATCTACCTCCTCTGAATGACTAACACTAGGAACTGATAAGAGTGCAGCATTCCCAGAACTAGTACCATAGTTTCCATCTCTCTTTAGACTTTGTTTAACAATTTTAAAGTTGTTGAACAAATCATTAAGTTTCATTGTTTCAATTTCTGGTTTGTTCATCCAGACAATAACATGAGTATGAAAATCAACAGGTAGACTTTTCAAGAACTTCATGTTGAGATCTTCCTTCTCAGTCTCAACACCCAACACAGCTAACTGACTTACAAGCTTGTGTAGTCTTGAAAATAGTTTATCAAGAGACTCATTACTAAAAGCAGTAAAATTTTCAAATTGGTGCTTTAGTAAAGTCTTCTGTGTCTTTTTGGTAGTTTCATTACCACCAAACCATGCACAAATCTCTTCAAAAAGAGTTTTTGCATCAAGATATTTGCTAAAAGATAGCATCTGCTCACCAGGAATGGTCATAAGCAACAAGTTTCTTGCTTTCTGATCATTTCTCTTCTGTATCTTTTCATCATTGGAAACTGGTCCAGTATTTCTTTTTCTAACTGTTTTCCCTTCAACAAGAACATCTGAATAGCCTAAAGTGAAGGAATCACCATACTGAATTATGTCCCAAAGAGCATAATCTTGAACTATAAAATATTGCTCAACTCTCATCCTCCATAACTCAAACTCATTGGGTTTGATCATGGGCAACTTTGCAGCAACATTGGTTTGAACATCTTGTACATCCATTTCTTGTTTCTTCTAAAAAACAACAATATCAGCCTGAGCTCTGATACCACTTGCTAGGATCCTGGACACACGATTAAGGTGGTTAAACCTTGTGACTTTGTGTGTATGATATGTTGTGTTAAAATGATTAAGTGCGCGGAATTCACTCAACCAAACTTAGAAGGTTGTGTATGTTATGGAAATGGAATTGTTATGTTTGTTAGTTAGCAATGAACACATAAAGATTATCACCAAACGATTCAATATTATTAATGATAATAATACGAGTGATCTTGAAATATCACTAGGGTTACAACCTTGAATCTTAAGTTTTTCTAACTTGTGATATTTTTGTGTTTGTTCTTATCTAACAGTTATGAGTGTTCTAAAATAACATATGCATGGACTAACACAAATATCACTTGACTAGATCTCTTTTATAGTCCAAGAGATCTTTACATATTGCTTAAAGTCTTAGCCGACTTACTTTGTTAACTTATCCTTTAGAGTGTCAGTACATAAGATACAACATGTATCTATGTACACAACTTGTTAACTAAGCACATGGGGTAAGATATTATCTACCGTATATTGTTGACCAAAATACAATAAATATCTTTTCGATCTTATCCACTCAGTAGCAGAGTGTTCACTATCGGCAGCAATGAGTTATCGCTAGCAGCAGGAACAAGTATCATTAGATGCAGGATCAACAGCAGCAGAATGCTAAGCCGAACAGCAGAATCATTTATCACTAACAGTAGGATGAAATGTTCTAGCAGCAGGAACAACATTAACAGCAGGAACCATAATGCACTAGCAGCAGAATTACACTTGGAGTATTTCTTTTAATAGAACCCGATATTAGACATCTTGAATATTTAATTCCCAACACTTGCTGAGTATTAGTCAAATGGTTGATAATAAGTGTAGAGTAGTATTTTTCGAAGAGGGTAGTGAGATTACTAAGGATGGCAAGACCATAGGTAAAGGAGTTAGGAAGAAAATAGGAGATAAGCCTCAGGAAAAAATTTGTCTAGCAACCATAGATGAGAGTTCTACTCTATAGCATTGGAGACTAGGTCACGCTAATATGCGTTTAATACAATCATTAGCATCTAAGGATCTAGTTATAAATTTACCTAAGCTTAAGTTTGATAAACACTTTTGTGACGCTTGTAAAATTGGAAAACAAGCTCATTCTAGTCACAAAGCTAAGAACATGGTCTCGACCTCTAGATGCCTAGAACTCCTCCCCATGGATCTATTCGGTCCATCCGCCGTACGGAGTTACGGAGGAAATTACTACACCTTAGTAATTGTAGATGACTATTCTAGGTATACTTGGACTAGATACCTTAAGAATAAGACACAAGCTTTCGAGGAATTCGAAATCTTTAGTAAGAAAGTCCAAAATCAACTAGGTTGTACAATAGTCTCTATTAGGACGGATCACGGTCGAGAATTTGATGATGAAGTGCAATTTGGAGTATATTGTGATGCTAATGGTATTACACACAATTTCTCTGCTCCACGCACTCCACAATCAAATGGTGTAGTTTAACGGAAAAATCGTACTCTACAACAAATGAGTTGAACAATCCATACTGTAAAAGGTTTCGTGCAATGCCGTAGACACCTCAATTTATATATTTAAATAGGATTTTGATTAGACCAATCTTAGGAAAAACACCATACGAAATCTTGAAAGGTAGGAAACCTACTCTAGATTACTTTAGAGTGTTTGGAAGCAAGTGCTTCATTTTAAACACAAAAGATTACCCCACCAAGTTTGACCCAAAGTCTTACGAAGGTGTTTTCCGAGGTTACTCCCAAAATAGTAAAGCCTATGTTGTGCTAAATAAGGAAACAATGAAAGTCAAAAAATCACTTAACGTGACATTTGATGAAAGTCCTCCCCGAACTAAGATATCACCCTTGGTGGATGATGACTTAGATGAAGAAGAAACCATTAAGGTTAGTGGCAAGAAAACCTTAAAAAATGACATTGAGGATGAAATAGTCAAAGTTGACAAAATTGTCAACATTAAGGAATCCAAGAACCATCCAATAGAAAATGTCATAGGAAACCTAAACCAAAGAACCCTTAGGTCACAAGCACAAAACAAAAGTAATTTCTTTTGTTTTATGTCTACAGTGGAACCTAAGAATGTCGATGAAGCGATAAAGGATTTGTAACATCCCGCCTACTCAGACCACAATATTGTCCGCTTTGCCTGCAGGCTCACGTTGGTTTGTGGCCCTCATGTGAATACTTCCCGGCAAGTTACCCAAGCCAATACTATTCTCACTTGGGCACGCTTAACTGCGACTTCCTAAGAACTCTACTCGCAGTAGACCACAAAACGCGTTGTGTCATTGTAAGGCGAATATTATCTTATGAACCCAACATCTCTCCAGGCCACAGCCGATGTGGGATTTTCCTAGGGTGTTACAATCACCCCCTCTCAGGGACTCATCGTCCTTGATGAGGTTTGCCCCACTATCCCGAATGGCTCAGGAGTGGCTCTGATACCACTTGTAACATCCCGCCTACTCAGACCACAATATTGTCCGCTTTGCCCGCAGGCTCACGACTTTGTTTTTGTGGCCTCATGTGAAGACTTCCTGACAGGTCACCCAAGCCAGTACTACTCTCACATGAGAATGCTTAACTGCCAGTTCCTAAGAACTCCATACGCAGTAGACCACAAAACGCATTGTGTCATTGTAAGGCGAATGTTATCTTATGAACCCAGCATCTCTCCAGGCCACAGCCGATGTGGGATTTGCCTAGGGTGTTACAGGATGAAAGATGTGTAGTTGCCATGCAAGAAGAATTAAATAAATTCACCACAAATCAAGTTTGGGATTTAGTACCTCCACCTAGGAATAAAACCATATATCATAGGAACTAGGTGGGTGTTTAGAAACAAACTCGATGAAAATGGCGTAGTGTCTAGGAATAAGGTTAGGTTAGTAGCACAAGGCTATAACCAACAAGAAGGAATAGACTACGATGAAACTTATGCACCCGTAGCTAGATTAGAGTCTATTAGGATACTCCTTACCTATGCCTGCGCTTTAGACTTTAAGTTATATCAAATGGATGTGAAAAGTGCATTCCAAAATGGTTTTATCAACGAGGAGGTATATGTAGCACAACCTCCGGGATGCGTTGATTTCAAAAAACCAAATCATTTTTATAAACTCAAGAAAGCACTCTACGGTCTTAAACAAGCTCCCAAAGCTTGGTACGATAGATTAAAGGCTTTCTTGCTTAAACATGAGTATACCATGAGGATGGTAGACAATACACTTTTTACGAAGAAACGAAATTCACATCTCATCATTGTTCAAATATATGTCGATGACATTAAATTCGGTTCAACTTGTCAAGAACTATGCGGTGATTTTGCGAAGATCACGCATGACGAGTTTGAGATGAGCATGATGGGTGAATTAAATTTCTTCCTTGGTCTACAAATAAAACAAATGGAAGATGGTATATTCTTTAATCAATCTAAATATATTAAAGAAATGCTTAAGAAATTTGGATTAGAAGAGTCTAAACCAATGAAAATGCCCATGTCCTCGGATATGAAACTCACGAAGGATGAAGAAGGTGAGTCCGTGGACAATACTAAGTATAGGGGCATCATAGGTAGTTTATTATACCTAACGGCAAGTAGGCCCGATATCATATTTAGTGTCTGCCTTTGTGCTCGCTTCCAAGAGGATCCCAAAGCCTTTCACCTTGAAGCGGTTAAGCGTATCTTCTGATACATTAAAGGCACTATGCACTTGGGATTATATTATCCGAAGGGGACCGGTGTAGAAACTATTGTCTATGCCGACTCTGATCATGCGGGAGATTATGTGGATCAAAAAAGCACGAGTGACGTTTGTACCTTCATGGGTTGTTGTCTAACTTCTTGGTTCTTCAAGAAACAAATGGCTCTTGCTATCTCCACGACCGAAGCCAAATATGTTGGAACACAGAAATACAGATAGTTTACTAAATTGGATATCCCACCCCCGAGACACTTGTATAGTCTCGGGGGGAACAAGAATGTTGTGGTATCACAACTTATCCTAGTAAGGGTAGAAAGGTATCACAACCTTATGCTTGTACTAGTATAAATACCCTCACAAGTTTCACTTGTGAGGTGTGTGTTGCTTAATAATACTTTATCTTTCTACAACACTCTCTCTTCCTTCTCTAGTCTCTCTCTCTATACCACCACCACCATGGGTGTGTTTGCCTATTCCGGCCGACCACCCAACCACACCACAATATCATCTTCCTAAACTAGATACTAGTGGACCAACAATTGACATCAGAGCTCAGGGTGTTTTGGGTTGATTCTTAATTGTGGTTTTCGTGTCTTTTTATGTTAAGTTTTATGTCAAAATAACAGTCCGAATCTGGTACTTTTGGGTGTCAAATCTGTTGGTTAAATCCTAAGTTTGCTGTGTTAATGTTTTATACTGATTTATACCAAGATTTGTAATGGTTTTATCTTAATTTTGTGGTCATATTCAAGTTTTTGTGGTCAGTTTTGAGTTTTAAAGTCTTTCAGATCTGATAAATATGCTGGCATTTTTTTTGCTCGGAAAACAGTATTGCAAGGGTCAAAAAGCTCGGAAAAATTGAGGGTTTCATTGTGATAGATGAATGCTATAGCAGTTGTGATAGGTGATGTTGCGACAACAACTGTTGCGACAACAATTGTTGCAACAGCAACTGTTGCGACATCTGTTGTGATAGCAGTGTTGCAATATCATTCTTGCGACAACAGAGATGCGAACCTTATGTTACCCACAGTTTTACGAAGAGAAATGCTGTCAAAATTTACTCTTGACTTGCGAGACTTAAGGTCGCAAAACTTGTTTCTATTTCTCTAAACAAATCGGATCTGGTATTGTTTACAGGACCCAAATATGTTGAGAGAAGAACCACAAGCCCTTGAGATACCATAAGATACCCAAGAGACTCATGGTTTGACCTTTTACCATGACTGATTCAGCTTTCACAGTCCATGAAAAAAAATGATCATAAATAAAAAAAAGGTGTCAAACACTCAAATTAATCCATAGTAACTCTACCAAACACGTATCATTGCCAAAATAACAACAGTCTCATATCCATCTCACGTATACACATATTAAACATCAAAGAGTCATTCCTCATCACACTTTAAACAACTAAACCAACCCACGAATCAAACCTTAAACATTAACAACATTAGCAATCGCAACCCACATCCAACTCACGAGATTCATAGATTAAAATAAAAGAAATCGATCTCAGTGTGGTTTCCTTTATGATTAAACGTCAAAGAGTCAATCCTCATCACATAAAGATCAAACAAACCTACACGAGACCTCCATTGAGATCTTGAAGAAGACATTGTGCTACGGTTATGTTTGAATCTGGGATTTCTATGAGTTGCTATGCTTCGTGTGTCGGTATGTGATTAATATATGGGAGATATAAGGTTAAGTGTGGTTGTTGCGTTTCTGTTAGTGAAAGATGAAGGTGGCGTTGTTTATTGGGTATGATATAGTTGAAGTAATTGTTAACTGATATGTGGAGAGAAAAAGTAAGGATGGTGGCATGAGTATTAGATGAAATGAGATTAGGGTTCCTAAATTTATGGTATTATATACAGGATTGGTCACAGTTAGGGTTAATGACATTTGGGCTTAATTATGATTTAAGTTGTATAATGAATGGGCCACAAATGGTTATCACGAATTTTTGGTGGAGTATTGGGCTGTGAGTCGAATTTTGGGCTGCAAGACCTTATTTGAATTGTGTTATCTGAAATTTTGGGATTATTTGTTTTAATTGATATAAGGTTGTTTTGGCTATTAATTTTTGACTTAATTTTGGCTAATCATTGGACTGAAGATTTGACGTGGATTTGGACTAAAATAAAACTTACGGGGTTTGACCGCTTCAAGGGATAAGTTTGTATTACGAGCTCAAACAGAAGTTATCTCACGAAACCAAGATTGAAATTTGTTTTTAGATTCCATTGTTAGTAGAAAGACACCAACAGTTCTTCGTCTGAGTTTCGAACCGATTGTTAGCAGAAAGAAAGGGTTCTTCGTCTGAGTTTCAAATAGATTGTTAGCAGAAAGAAAGGGTTCTTCGTCTAATTCTTGAACCGACGGTTAGTAGAAAGAAAGTGATTACTTCATCTGAATTTCAAGTCGGTTGTTAGCAGAAAGAATATGAGGTTTCTTTGTCTGAGTTTCAATTCGGTTGTTAGCAGAAAAAACATGAGATTTCTTCGTCTGAATTTCAAGTCGGTTGTTAGCAGAAAGAACATGAGGTTTCTTCGTCTGAGTTTCAAGTCGGTTGTCAGCAGAAAGATACTAAAGGTTGTTCTTGATCTGAATATCAAATGGATTTGAAAAAATAAGGTAAAGTACCTTGGTTATTGTGATTTGAGAAGCTATGGTCACTTGGTTGGTTAGTTAATTCACAAGCTCGTGTACTTATTTGACTTCACAAGACAATATGGTTGGTTGGTTGCATGTCTCATGAAGATTACCTGCTTGGGCATAATGTATACGATGTGTACATGTGATTAGTCTTACATGTCTAGTTATATCTGTCGCAGGAGTTACGGTGTAGTGCTCACAGTATATAACTATCACTTTAAGGAGTTACGATGTAGCTATCAGTGTCTCACGTTGATGAGGATGTCAAGGGGTTCATGCAACCTATACTTTAAGGAATTCCATTGCGATGTTCAGTATAGGCTCTAATCACTATTAGTGTAGGTTTAAGTCGTAGATTTTTCTTTTATCAAGCTTCATCAAGAGATCGTCATTTTTCAAGCTTCTAACGAGATCGTGGTACAAGATTTTCTCACAAGGTGGTCATACTTAAAAGACACGAGGTGGAAATTGTTAGAGACGTGTTTCAACTTTGTACTCCCGCCGAAGTTGAACACATTTCATTAAGTGGTTTAGGCATATAACGAGCTTCATTAAATTCTTCACTTGCTAAACTATTGATGAGGAGACAAAGAGGGATTTTACAAGAGAGTTTTAATTACTATCTTCTTCACAGTAGTTTTGGGCTTAAACACATATTCATGCTGCACCTGATAAATCACAACCATCATGGACTCTCGACTATGGCAAAAACGTCATTAGCATGCCATTTTTGAGGGGGAGAATAGGAGTATACCGGGGTTTCCTGATCATATACACCTTTCTCTTTTCGGGGGAGGAGAAATGTGTATTCCGAGGTTTACAAATCACGAGGCAATCGAGCTTAATTATTCGTGTCGGGGAGATTGGTGTCTACCGTTCCAAAATATTCCGTGGTTTGTTACTTTGTTCGAGTTCTATAGTCACCTCTGGGATTCGAATTAGGTGTTATCATTTAGTACTCTAGTTGATTGGTTAATTCAGATGACGAAGTAGACGGTTAATATCAAGACCCTCAAACGTGATCATGACTTTAAAGTTTTGAATCTATAAAAGGGGATAGTCAGTTTGAGTGGGAGCCAATTCAGAAACTTCACAAGTCATTGAAGAAGCTCTTTACATACGATGGCCTAATTGAGGGGGAGCAAACTCAATTAGTCATCATCTCATGACTTCTGAACAAAACGGTTCAGGAATCGTACCAAAACCAGCATCATCAACACCGAAACCTAAACATATTCAAAAGGAAGCGTTAGATGGATTGTTTGAGAAATTCTATGATGAATCATGTGGAGAAAATAAAATGAAGGTGTCTACAATATCTGCTGCAACTTCGATTATCGAAGTTAATCCTCAAGAAGACATACCATCTCCCGTATCCGGTTCATCAACAACTACTTATGAAGATGCTGATCCAGTACCAGATACCCGTCCAATCATACAGATTCAACAAGAACTTTCACCAAACAATACCACCCCAACCTCCAATATAAATGTTGATGATCAAATAATTACCAATGCATCGTCTGAAGAGGAACCGTTCACAAACCCATTCGTGACTATTGAAGCTGAGGTCGGAGAACCTTCTGAGATGCGATATGTTGATCCTTCAAACATGCATAAGTTTTACCAACCACATCCGTACATAAGAAGATGGACTCAAGATCACCCTTTAGAACAAATAATTGGAAATCCTTCTAAACCCGTTCAAACAAGAAGTGCTACACCAGATTACTATTTCTACAATTCATTCTTGAGTCAAGTGGAACCTGCCAACGTCAAAGCAGCACTTGTAGATACCGACTGGATTGTCGCAATGCAAGAAGAAATTAATCAATTCATACGCCATGACGTTTGGAGAAAGGTTCCTAAGCCTCTTGGAAAACTCATAATTGCATTGAAATGGATTCTGAAGAACAAGTTAGATGAAGACGGGGAAGTAATCCGCAATAAGGCTCGCCGAGTTGTGAAAGGTTGCAATCAAGAAGAAGGTATCGACTTTGATGAATCATTTGCACCGGTAGCAAGGATCGAAGCAATACGCTTATTCATGGCTCATGCAGCTCTAAAGCTTTCACTCTATACCAAATGGACGTGAAAACAACCTTTTTGTATGGAGAGTTAGAAGAAGAGGTGTATGTGAGCCAACCAGAAGGCTTCGTTGATCCAGACAGCCCAGATGACGTTTATGTCCACGACAAAGCCGTTTACGGACTCAAACAAACACTACGGGCATGGTACAAGGTGTTGACAGATTATCTGCTCAAACACAAATTCATCACAGGTTCAATCAATCCAACTTTGTTCATAAGACGAAAAGGTGACGACATCATGCTAGTCCAAATTTATGTCGATGATATTATTTTCGGATCTACGAATCCTAAATATTGCAAAAAATTTGAAAATATCATGCGATAGAAATTTGAGATGAGCATGATGGAAGAGTTAAAATTCTTTCTGGGTCTACAAATCAACCAAACTCCTCGTGGTATCTTTATTCATCAAACCAAATACACGATGGAAATTTTGAAAAATTTTGAAAAGGAAAACTATGACCCTGTAAGTACACCTATGCAAAATAAGCCTAAACTAGATGAAGATATTAATGGTAAACCAGTTGATGCTACAAAATACCGTCGTATGATTGGTTCACTCATGTATCTTACAACTAGTCGGCCAGTATTCATTTTGCTGTCTGTATGTGTGCTCGTTACCAATCAAGGCCAACGGAAAAGCACCTTACTGCTGTAAAACAAATCTTTCGGTATATAAAGGGAACCATGTACATGGGCCTTGTGTATTCGAAAGATTTTGGTTTCGAACTAATTGCCTATTCAGATGCAGATTATGTAGGTTGTCAAATTGATTGCAAAGGTACTTGAGGGCCTGCTAAACTCTTGGGAGAGAAGTTAATCATTGGTTTTTCAAAGAAGCATAATCACATTGCCTTATCCACTCCAGAAGCTGAATACATATCCCTCTCCAGATGTTGTGCACAAGTACTATGGATTACAGCACTCGCGAACAAAAAATATAGTAGTCAGATACCATTTCATCAAAGAACATGTAGAAAGACGGAATGTGGAATTGTAATTCATGAAAACTGATTACCAACGTGCCGACTTCTTCACTAAAGCTTTGCCAACGGAAAGATTTGAATATCTACGACAACGTCTAGGAATGGCAAGCATATGTGATGAAAGTCACAATGATAAAGAAAAGGTCAAAGAAGTCAACAGAGTAACAGTCAACACAAGTACATATGGTAAAACAATCGGCTAATTTTATTACTCATTAAGGCTGTTGGTTAAATCACAGATCAACACCCGTTTTTTAAAACAAAGGACCCTGAACGTATGCTTCAGTGCGACAATCCTTCAGAAAAGAAGAGAAATCTTCTTAATTATCGTGAGCAAAATTTATACAAGATTTTTCAAAAAGCTATTTATAAAACCTTTTTCTAAAATTTTTTGCTCATGATAAACAAATCTTGTGCATGTTTTTCTGATTATTAATATAATCTTTTTTAGCTCAAGTAAGAATAAAAATTTCAAAAACAATGCTACCAACCTTAATAATAGATCAAAAATAGTTTAAAATATTAAGCTATTTTTGAGGGGGAGAAATTAAGAAGTTTGTTTTTGAAATCAAAGAATAAGTTGTTAAAAGTTGTTGTAACAAAAATGTTGTTGGAAAAGAAAATTTGAAAAAATGTTGTTTAAAAAATTAGGAAAATACCATCACTTCGAGGGGGAGTGATAAACTTTATTTAAACGTTTTTGATATAACACAACTAAAATGTTTTCAAAACTTTGTTAAAAATAAAAAGTTAATGAAAAGGATTTTGTGTGAAAAAGAGCCTAAACCGAGGGGGAGTTTTGCTAAATTGTTAAAACTATCTTTGAACCCCCCACCTCCCCAGTCCAAAACTCTCGCACACCGGGTCAAAAGTCCAAAAGTCAAAAAGTCCAAAAAGGGTTGATAACCCACCCAGTGACTGCGAGAGAAACACACAAAATCCCTTTCAATTATCACAACTCTCTCACTCACAAAGCACTCCTATAGAAAAACCCTTGCAAAATTTGTGCCTTTTGATTCTAGTGTTTCCCGTGCTAAAATAAGATTTCAAACACCTTAAACATATTATTTTATATCTTTGTTTTGAATATCTTTAACTGGTATGCAATACATTGATAGAAAATTAGATGTTAGGGTTGCATTTTTATTGAACACTAAGAACAATACAGGGTTTGCGATTTAGAGTGTTTTGATGAAATTCTTGTGGTTAGATGACTAAGAAATAGTGTTTAGATCATTTGTTTCAAAGAAAAATTGGGTTTTCAATTGTTAGATTTGGGTTAAAATGGATCAAAGTGGGCATATATGAACAGTAAAAGTTTGCGACATTAATAATGTTGGTTTGCGATACATAGGGATAGAGCCAAAAAGACTTTACTAAGGTTTTCAAAATCTTACGAGACCTTTGCGAATGTTTGTTGCGGTACCTATGTACTAGCATAATGTTGCAAGAGGTCCCTTGCGAGATCTTCATTAGTAGTAAAAGTTTCGATCTTTGTGGATTATAAAAACTCTCTTTCTAGAATATCCTTTACTTTCATACGTATTCATAAGATTATTCTTAAACGCGTTTAATCTTATAAAACGTGTGTTAGAATAAAATATTTGAGATTAAGAAAGAGTTTTTATAATTCTATGCAAAATTTTTATGAATTTGGTGAAGATTTGTGCTTAAAAACGTGGTTTAAGAGTTTTTCCCAAAATGTTTTGCGATAGCCAGTAGTATCACAACTTTATTTTGCGAAACAAATGTTTGACCATGCTTGCGACAGTTAACTTTGTTGCAATACCAAATCATTGCGAGAGCAAATCTTGCGAAACTTCTTTTTACCCACTTATTTCTAAACGTTACTCTGCCTAAATTTTCAAAAATATTTACGAGACTTTTTAAAAGTGTTATACTTTGTAAAAACTCTTGTAATTATTTTTCTTAATTTTGACAAAGTAAATATTTGATCAAAACATTTTCCAAAAAGTCATTACTTGTTCAGAAACTTAAATTTTTGTCAAATTTATTTTTCAAAAACTTAAAGTTTCACAATTGAGCACAATTTTAACACAAAAGTGTATTTCTCAAATTCATAAATCATTTTTAATGAGAAATATCAAATTTTTCTAAAAAGAATATTTTAAAATTTGTGAATACAAATTGCATACGATGAGTTTAGTATTAATTAGATTAAGATTGTATCCCGATATTGCTTTTAAGTAGTTCGAGATGCATATGTTTAATTAAAATAATTAGACTTTTCTATGATTGCACTCTGTTAAATATACACTTTGTGAATGACATTTAACATGTCATTTGTGAATAATGATTTTCACGGATCCAAATTTAAATTGTTTCTCTGTTTCCAATTCTATGAATACTCATTTAAAACAAATTCATGCATCCTTGAATCATTTTTCACTCAAATCTGTTTTCCAAATGGTTTTGAGATAACTCGATGCTGTCTTAACTAAGAGTATCTCATCTTCAAGGGGTTATTAGGGCTAGTTGTCAATTAAAAACTGATAATGGAACCCTTTAGCTACGCAACGTAATAGAGTATTCGAAGTTTTGACATGTTTAGGGAAATCTCACTCTTATGCAACAAAAAGCTCTTTTGAGACGAGTTGTATTTGACTTAACCTAAAACTTCTCATCTTCAAGATAGTTATTAGGAATAGTTATCACCTAAAAGCTGATAATGGAGTCCTTTAACTAGGCAACGTCATAGAGAGTTTAAAGGTTCGTCACTTTTCAAGAAATCTTACGCTCGTGCAATTAAATTATCTTTGTAAATGTTTTTTCTACACAAGTTATCTAGTATTTACTAGACTACTTAAGATTGAATAAAAAAGTAAATACTTTTTCCCAAAACTTCAAAAAGGTTCGATGAACGTATATTTTAAAGCATGAGCAATCTAAAACAACGTTCAATCTAAACCTCAAAATCTTTTGAAAAATTATCGCAATAAACAAACTTTTGGTGAGGAAAAACAAAAATAGACAGAGAGAATTAATTCGCATGTGAAAAGAAAAGAGCATGCGCTTATGCTATAAAAGCAAGAAAGCATAAGAAAAGAAAATAAAAAGAAATATGCTCGATAAAGAAATGCCAGAGCATACAAAAACAGACAGAGTGAAAATAAAGAAATTTAAATTGATCCATATACTTAACAATTCCCTCATCATTTCAAAATCACATCTCATAAAAATGGCTCAAGAACAACAACCACAAACCATTCAGGAAGAAGTCCACGAAGTTCCATTCAAACAAATGAAGAACTTCTTCCAGAAACTGAATTCCTCAGATTAGTTTCTTAACCATCAATTTATCCCATAATCCTTTCACTATGATAACCCCAAAATAAGTATACTTCTCAAGAATCATTCCATATTTCCCGCAATCACTGACACTGTTTCCAATATTATCATATACCTTTAACAATTCTGGCACCACATCCAACTCGTGGAAGACAATAAACCTGCAACTCTTACAACAAAAGGTGGACACCTACATTTTTGAATCCACAACATCGTTGAAACAGGAGTCGAAGAAGAAGGAAGAGCCATTTATACCTTTCATGAGGGTCATCAAGCTCATCTTTGAAGACTTGATGAACAGATCACATCTCAGCAAAGACCTAATGCTACAACACATAGTGCATTATCTATTCTAGGAGCATTATTGTATCTTGCTGCTCTAACTACGAAGGTAGAAAGGGAGTTTGTACGGGTAGCCAGCATTTCTATGGAGAGCTCAAAACCGAGAGGACCTACCCAGGAAATGCATAGGAAAGATGTGTCTAGCGCCAAAATAGGTATTAAGAAGGGTAGATTTAAACAATAAGCATATGTTGGAGGCATCAAACAAGAAGTCATGCAATGGCTAAAGAAAAAGTGCCAATAAGAAAGTGCCAAGTGAATTTGCGAAGTTGGAGGAACTTATGGACGGAATGTGGAATTGTACTTCGTGAAAACGGATTACCAACGTGCCGACTTCTTCACTAAAGCTTTGCCACTGGAAAGATTTGAATATCTACGACAACGTCTAAGAATAGAAAGCATACATGATGAAAGTCACAATGACGAAGAAAAGGTCAAAGAAGTCAACAGAGTAACAGTCAACACAAGTACATCTGGTAAAACAATCGGGTAATTTTATTGCTCATTAAGGCTGTTGGTTAAATCACAGATCAACACCCGTTTTTTAAAACAAAGGACCCTGAACGTACGCTTCAGTGTGGCAATCCTTCAGAAAAGAAGAGAAATCTTCTTAATTATCGTGAGCAAAATTTATATAAGATTTTTCAAAAATCTATTTATAAAACCTTTTTCTAAAATTTTTTGCACATGATAATCAAATGTCGAGCATGTTTTTCTGATTATTAATATAATCGTTTTTAGCTCAAGTAAGAATAAAATTTTCAAAAACAATGCTACCCACGTCAATAATAGATCAAAAACAGTTTAAATATTAAGCTATTTTTGAGGGGGAGAAATTGAGAAGTTTGTTTTTGAAATCAAAGAATAAGTTGTTAAAAGTTGTTGGAAATTAAAAACAAAAATGTTGTTGGAAAAGAAAAATTGAAAAAATGTTGTTTAAAAAATTGGGAAAATACCATCACTTCGAGGGGGAGTGATAAACTTTGTTTAAACCTTTTTGATATAACACAAAAGTTTATTTACTTGAACTAAAATGTTTTCAAAACTTTGTTAAAAATAAAAAGTTAATGAAAAGGATTTTGTGTAAAAAAGAGCATAAACCGAGGGGGAGTTTTGCTAAATTATTAAAACTATCTATGAACCCTCCCCCCAGTCCAAAACTCTCGCAGACCGGGTCAAAACTCCAAAAGTCAAACAAATGAAGAACTTCTTCCAGAAACTGAATTCCTCAGATTTGAGTTTTTTAACCATCAATTTATCCCATAATCCTTTCACTATGATAACCCCAAAATCATTAAACTTCTCAAGAATCATTCCATATTTCCTGCAATCACTGACACTGTTTCCAATATTATCATATACCTTCAACAATTCTGGCACCACATCCAACTCGTGGAAGTCAACAAACCTGCAACTCTTACAACAAAAGTTGGACACCTACATTTTTGAATCCACAACATCGATAAAAAAGGAGTCGAAAAAGAAGGAAGAGCCATTTATACCTTTCATGAGGGTCATCAAGCTCATCTTTGAAGACTTGATGAGCAGATCACATCTCAGTAAAGACCCAATGCTACAACACATAGTGCATTATCTATTCTAAGAGCATTATTGTATCTTGCTGCTCAAACCATGAAGGTAGAAAGGGAGTTTGTACGGGTAGCCAGCATTTCTACGGAAAGCTCAAAACCGAGAGGACCTACCCAGGAAATGCATACTAAAGATGTGTCTAACGCCAAAATAGGTATTAAGAAGGGTAGATTTAAACAATAAGCATATGTTGGAGGCATCAAACAAGAAGTCATGCAATGACTAAAGAAAAAGTGCCAAAAAGAAAGTGCCAAGTGAATCTGCGGAGTAGGAGGAACTTATCGACGGAATGTGGAATTGTACTTCGTGAAAACTGATTACCAACGTGCCGACTTCTTCACTAAAGCTTTGCCACCGGAAAGATTTGAATATCTACGACAGCGTCTAGGAATGGCAAGCATACGTGATGAAAGTCATAATGATGAAGAAAAGGTCAAAGAAGTCAACAGAGTAACAGTCAACACAAGTACATCTGGTAAAACAATCGGGTAATTTTATTACTCGTTAAGGCTGTTGGTTAAATCACAGATCAACACCCGTTTTTTAAAACAAAGGACCCTGAACGTATGCTTCAGTGCGGCAATCCTTCAGAAAAGAAGAGAAATCTTCTTAATTATCGTGAGCAAAATTTATACAAGATTTTTCAAAATGCTATTTATAAAACCTTTTTTTTTAAAATTTTTTTTCTCATGATAAACAAATCTCGAGCATGTTTTTCTGATTATTAATATAATCTTTTTTAGCTCAACTAAGAATAAAAAACTCAAAAACAATGCTACCCACCTCAATAATAGATAAAAAACAGGTTAAAATATTAAGCTATTTTTGAGGGGGAGAAATTGAGAAGTTTGTTTTTGAAATCAAAGAATAAGTTGTTAAAAGTTGTTGGAAATTAAAAACAAAAATGTTGTTGGAAAAGAAAATTTGAAAAAATGTTGTTTAAAAAATTGGGAAAATACAATCACTTCGAAGGGGAGTGATAAACTTTATTTAAACGTTTTTGATATAACACAAAAGTTTATTTACTTGAACTAAAATGTTTTCAAAACTTTGTTAAAAATAAAAAGATAATGAAAAGGATTTTGTGTACAAAAGAGCATAAACCGAGGGGGAATTTTGCTAAATTCTTAAAACTATCTTTGAACCCTCCCCCCAGTCCAAAACTCTCGCATACCGGGTCAAAAGTCCAAAAGTCAAACAAATGAAGAACTTCTTCCAGAAACTGAATTCCTCTGATTGGAGTTTCTTAACAATCAATTTATCCTATAATCCTTTCACTATGATAACCCCAAAATCATTAAACTTCTCAAGAATCATTCCATATTTCCCGCAATCACTGACACTGTTTCCAATATTATCATATACCTTCAACAATTCTGGCACCAAATCCAACTCGTGAAAGACAACAAACCTGCAACTCTTACAACAAAAGGTGGACACCTACATTTTTGAATCCACAACATCGTTGAAAAAGGATTCAAAGAAGAAGGAAGAGCCATTTATACCTTTCGTGAGGGTCATCAAGCTCATCTGTGAAGACTTGATGAACAGATCACATCTCAGCAAAGACCTAATGCTACAACACATAGTGCATTATATATTCTAAGAGCATTATTGTATCTTGCTGCTAAAACCATGAAGGTAGAAAGGGAGTTTGTACGGGTAGCCAGCATTTCTATGGAAAGCTCAAAACCGAGAGGACCTACCCAGGAAATGCATAGGAAAGATGTGTCTAGTGCCAAAGTAGGTATTAAGAAGGGTAGATTTAAACAATAAGCATATGTTAGAGGCATCAAACAAGAAGTCATGCAATGACTAAAGAAAAAGTGGCAAAAAGAAAGTGCCAAGTGAATCTGCGGAGTTGGAGGAACTTTGGATGAATCTTGCTACGTGAGTAGAACATCTTGAGAAAACAAACGTAGGTGCAAAATTGGATGCCTTATGGCAGGATAAGGGGGTGGATCAAGTTAAATGTGAACCTTTAAGGAGGATAATGATAGCTTGTTGGATAGGAATATAAGTGATCGTATGTATGGCAATGATGGAGATGTTAAGGGGGTCGGAGCTTAAACACTTCGAAGGAAGCCTAGGACGTAGAAGAAGTTTGACAACTGTAGTTCTATTAGGACCTCTGAGTTAAACCAACTCATTAATTATGCTGCTTCTACAAATCCTTATGTGGATTTTGGAACGGGCATAGTTGATTCTATTAAAAAATCTTCACGAGGATCACCCGGAAATCCGGCCAGAGTTAACATCACGCCAGCTCTGAAAGCCGGTCGGATAAGTCGTGTATCATTCGTTGTTACATCGACAAGTTCGCTAACGGGTACTCTATGTGAGCCCGGTTAGTTACCGATTACCAAGGAAGAGAATGCCCCATAACCATCATCATAACCAGTACCAACACAAGAAGCAACAACAACAAGAACAACAGTAACAACAAGAAGAAGAACAACAAAAATAGCAATAGCGATTACAACAATACCTACATCACAGGCCCCATCAACTGCAAAAACTCATACATCATCAACATCCATAGTGAAGACTACCAGACAATCACCTCTCTTATTATCACATCTACAACAACAACAACACTCATTCCAACTGCTTCAAGGAAGAAATACAGATAACCTTTTCGATCTCATTAAAGGTTTCGTCTGTATCAGAACCTTATTAAAAACCCCATAAGAATCACGAAAAACAAACTTGCCAAACCTAATCTCGAAGACTCCGGCAGGATAATCCTGAGGGGGAGAAATGTCATACGAGATTGAGATCTTCAGTAGCTGTTGGTATCACAATCATGGAACAATCTACATCATCTCACCAACAATCAAAAAAACTCTCATGCTCATCAAAAACCTATTGAAGATTTTGAAGAACACTCCTCAGAGTTGAATCCGAAAGATGTTTTTGAAGATGTTGTGATAGATGATGAAAGTGTAGTAGCTGAAGTGTATTAGGCAAAGTTACAAGAAGGGGGAATAAAGACATAGCAGGAGCTAGAGAAAGATGGGTCAGTTGCATAAGATAAGAAGTTAGAGGTGAAAGATGAAAACCCAATGGTTGAAAACCCTGAGGAAGTATCATCTGCATCTGGTAAGTCTGCTGCTGAAAGTAATGAGGAATATGACGAAGGGGCTGAAACATCAATACAAGATATTTTCTACAATGAATGAATGACAAAACAAATGAAGATAAAACAATCAGCTGATAACGGATATGTTTAATGCCTCGTCTACTTGGGAATCGTGCAATCCAGAAGACTTTGACCATAGTATTATGAAAGATATGTTAAAGAAAGTCAAAGATGCACCCAAACCTCCCGTTACTCACCAGATCATCACAAGTGACGCTGGAAGATATGTTGTATCAGATGTTCTTCAAGCAGCTAGAGATGGATGTTGAACATCAAGCACTGATAAGTAGAGTTTTGCAAGTGACAAAAGAAAGACTGGAACTTCAAGCATTATAGCTAGAAGCAATACATTGAAGCTTGAAGATACAAAGACCTGTTGCCTTACATTAGAAGACCCCATGATCTATCCTTTGGGGGAGATCGTTGGAACACAAAAAGTGTAAATCATGATATAGGGTTTTCCATGAAAACATGATTAGGGAATGTTGTAATATGTTGGAACATTGTGATACCAAGTATCTCATTTCTTGTCTTCAAGGATGCTACACACCAAGCTCAGAGCAAAAGATCAAAGTTGAGGTTTATTCGGAAGAGAGAGCTTCAAGGTTATCTTCAACGTTAGTTGAAGACATCAATGTTCACTAATCTAGACTATCCGTATTTAAGGGAAGATTGTTGAAACACAGAAATATAGATAGTTTACTAGATAAGATATCCCACCCCCGAGACACTTGTATAGTCTCGGGGGGAACAAGAATGTTGTGGTATCACAGCTTATCCTAGTAAGGGTAGAAATGTATCACAACCTTATGCTTGTACTAGTATAAATACCCTCACAAGTTTCACTTGTGAGGTGTGTGTTGCTTAATAATACTTTATCTTTCTACACCACTCTCTCTTCCTTCTCTCTAGTCTCTCTCTCTACACCACCACCACCATGGGTGTGTTTGCCTATTCCGGCCGACCACCCGACCACACCACAATATCATCTTCCTAAACTAGATATTAGTTGACCAACAGAATACGTAAGCGCTGGAAAGGCATGTCAACAAGCACTATGGATGAAACAAGCTCTAATCGACTACGACATCCATCTCGACGACATCCCGATTATGTGCGACAATAAAGGAGCTATTGAATTGAGAAAAACCCTGTGTAACACTCTCGTATGAAACACATCAAAATACGTCATCACTTCCTTCGCGACAACCTTCAAAAAGGAAACATCTCTATCGAAAAAGTTCCGTCGCAAGACAACATCGCCGACATATTAACCAAACGTCTCAAATGAGAATCCTTCAACTATCTACGTTTAGGTCTAGGAATGATGGAACACATTCCGTAAATTTCATAATTTACATGTGTTCAAAATGTCCCTCGTGTCACGTCTAATGACTATTTAAATATTTCCTTTCAAATATTGAAGTCATCTTTGATCGTTAATCCTCATGTGTCAAATCCCGTTGGATTTATTCCTCAAAGAATTTATTAGGTATAAGTTCTTTTATTGTATCTAAAAGTCTCACCAAATCAGCGAGATTTGTTCGTCAAAAATCGAAACGGGACACATTTCTATCCCAGCAGGTCACGGCACCACTAAATTTAGTGGTACCGTGGACCTGACAATCCCGTTTTCCCCTTCCTTTTTCCCTGACTCTGCACATTTAAAACAAATATAATTTTCTGCAAACACTCCCAAACCGAACCATAACCAAAACTCAATTCCTCCCATCCAAAATCAAAATCAAGGCATTGCATTACAAGATTATCAACCACTACACTATTCTTAACAGCAATTGTAAGTCAATTCATTCTAATTTTCTTTAAATATTGAATCTAGGGTTTGATTTTGCACAAAATCCGAATTGGGGGTTTTCATTTTTGACTGAATTTTCATGCAATTAGGACTAGGATTAGACAATGTATAACTATTATGATTTCCCCAAACATAGGATTCACATAAACCCACATAAATTTTTTTATCCGAATTTTGTAATTAAAATATGAATTGGATTATTCATTTTTGTTGAAATCATGTTTAGGAAACTTAAAATTAAATTAGAGATCATCAACACTCATGGTTTTCAATTTTAGGAATTTTTTACACCAAAATTTTGAACTAGCCAAACACCCCTATTCCATTTTTGAAAAATTCACGCAATTAGGATCATCATGAAATATTTTTCGTGCATTGTTTATACAATCTAAAAACGTTTTCTCATGCATACATGATCTCAAGAATATTAGCCAAAATACACAACTAATATGTATTTTTTGACATATTCGATTGAGCAATAGTAAAGTTAGGAGCGTTTGGGTAATTTTATTGTTTTTAATTTAGAGTCGAGATTACTGCACCTCCACATTGTCTGCATATAGGCACACACTAGGCATGTATCTTCAAAACACTCAATTTTAATTTTTGATCACTTTTGTAGGTAACAAGATGTATCATATGTTTGACTACAATCATGAATTAACAGTCGATTATATTCCCAAACCATCACTTGAACCAAACACTCCATCTCCTTACATAAAAAGCTTTCGTAATCTTGAGTCTCGTTATTTCCATGAAGGTCGAATTGTTGAGTCCTCATTTTTCAATCATGATCATATCGCAACCATGTTTCGTGCAATCAGACTCGATTGTTTGTTTCGAATAAATGAACAAAATTTTTCCTTGATTTCAATGGACAAGTTAAACTCGTACATAACGAGGATCGAACTTTGTCCCTCCAATTCTCGATACAAAACCAAAATATCTCTCTTACCCTTGACCAATTTACTCATATTCTTGAACTTCCGAACCATGGACAATGTGCCTACACGGAAGGATGGTCTCTCAAAACTCTTACTAGTCATCGAGATGAGTACGGACCGTATAATACCTTCATACCCACTCAAATGAGATTAAAGAACACATTTGTCTTCCTCAAAAAGTTCATGGATCTCTTAAAGAAAATGGTCAAGTTAAGTATCGTGAGTCTCACGTTTATGACTTAGATCCACTCAAAATCTATGTAGATGAACTACATCCAAATCTACGTAGATGGGTAGAAGTCATTCATGAAAATGTCTTTTGTCTTCCCCATAATCGTGAGCACCTCCCAGCATGTTGTGCTCATATGCTGTATTGTCTTGTCACCGAGCAACCCTACAATCTTGCTTACTTTGTGGCAAAGAGAATTGTAAATGTCAAGGGTCGACTAAATAAGGCGATACCCTATGGCATGTTGTTGACTCGTTTATATCGTTTTGTCATTAACTCCTTTCCACACCTCCGTAACAATCAATAATTTTTTGTTGATCCCGCGATGGCTCCTCTAACTCAAAATACTTTTACCTCTCTCTTTTGGGAATGTACATCACCACAAAAGGACCATGATGATAGCTCCGTCTCTTGCTATGATGTCTCGTCTAGTGACGATGAATAAGTAATCATCAACACATGCCAAGCAATGAGGGTGCGCTCAAGTCAATGAAGTCATTACCCTTAGAACAATTCAAGTCTTGTTAGAATGGGATCTTCAATCTTCTATTAGTTTCTTAACTATGGACAATTAACTTAGTCTTTATTTCATTAACACTATCTTGCATGCTTAACCTTTACTCTATCACCTTGCATGAATATAGTTTATGTTATTCTTGGATGATAGCTTATTTTGTGTTTTTGATTGCATGCTTGTAGCTTATTTTAGAAAATTGCATGTTAATCTTTAGTTGCTAGGAGTAGCTAAACTTGGGATATTCTTGGTAATTAATCTTTAGTGGTTTAAGGTACTAGAATTTGCTGCAAATAGTCCCCTAAGAACACCCTTTTTAGCTGCCCAAAAACATGCATAATAGTAAAATTCGTTGTTCCAGGTCATGGTACCATGAAATATGCCACGGTACCATTAAATTTAACGGTACTGTGGGGTATTTAACGGTATCATCCCCTAGTTTGACGAAATTTCACTATTTACTCTAGATTCCTGCATCCCTCATGTAACACCCCAACCCGACAAGGGTCAAAATACTACATTATGGTGTCAATCAGAACAAACAAACGTAAGCGGAAGACTTATAAACATAATGATTACAAAGGTGTTCTAATGATAATAACGAAATACTAACTCTAAACATAATGAGTTCCAAAACTGAAATACAAATCCAAACTAAATCTAACTGAAGATAAATCCAAGTATAATCCAAAAGTAAATGGGTATCTATCATCAGGGTGGTCCACTAAGAGCTCCTATGCACTCTTCACTCAAACCCAGCTTCCAACCTAAAACTGCCGCAGGAAAAGAAAATGCGACTGAGATTAAAAATCCAAGTGAACAGATATAACCAAAACGAATAATCAGACATGTATAAGTATAGGGAAAGGAAAAACATGAGCTCCTGCTGAAACAAATATCATATGTCAACCGAGTAAGGGATTAAGGATCAGCTGAACAAAATGTCATATATCATAAGAGGCAAAACAGAAGTGAGTCATAAGTATCATAAGGAAATCCAGAATCAAACAACATCACACTATAACATCATAAGGAATGCCCATCGAGCTCAGAAAGCATGCCATGCTTAGTCACATAATCATAATCGTATCCATATATTCGTCAAATCATAAGTTGTACAAGGAGCTGCAGACTCCAATGTACCCGAAGTGAAATGGGGTGTATGGCACACACAAACCAATCACTAAATCACATCATAATCACACCAAACATATACCTAGGATGCATACATGCACTCCCTGCAAAATAGAATACATATGCCAGTACTAGACTGAACATACATATACAAAATGGCCATGTGCACAGATAATCATATAATAGAACAGAAGGGAACGCCGTGGATCAATCATACCTCCACAGAAAGTGTCATGCCATTGGTGCCTCCATGACTAGTTAGCTCGGGCAACAAAATAACAATGCTATCCATAATCATAACAGAGCCATCATAGCATAATCAACAAAGCATATCAAACTGAATAGAATCTCATATAAAATGAGATAGCATAATGAACATCATAACAGAATGGATAGCAAACTGAATCATATCATAGGGAATCATATCAAAGGATCATATCAAACAGATCATACCATAGCAAATGAATCAAAGTCAAGGATCGAGAAGTCATGGGAAAAAAACCCTTACCGAGAAAGGGTAGAATAGCTGTACCTCAAACAGCAAATGCAAATCACACCAGAAAACATAAGGATCAGAAGTTACTCCTTCTTCAACGAATCTACACGAATTAATGATCGTCTTATTATTTAAGAACCACTTCATAAGTTATTACTAATTCAATACTTATTGTTGTTCATATGGACATATTAGGGTTTTCCTGCTATTTATAGCAACTTTTCATAATTAGTAACTTTCCATATTTGGTAACTTTCCATATTTAGTAGCTTTCGTAACTTTGGGTTACAATTCATAATTAACCCACTTAGGGTTTCGTTATCGAAATTAGGTCAACATATGATGAATTATATCATAATTATCATTTAAGTACATTTTAGGGTTCAAACACATTTAATGGTATGAATTCACAATAACCTTAGCTTCTTAACAAATTTCTGATTTTGGTATACTTTAGCCTTCAATTTACAAATTTTAAAACCACACTTTGACCCTTACTCAGAGGCTATAATAATTTACACATGTACCTATATGTCTTATGAGCTTAAATGAATTTTTCCAGAATTTATTACCAAGTGCAAACACTATTTCAAAAATCATTTCTCCAAACATACCCAGAAAATTAACTGCAGATACACACAGAAAGTTTGCCTTTAACTAACCCATTTAGACATTTCAAAAAAATCCACGAAGATTCCAGGAAGTCACACATAACTTAGATATCGCCCCTGTAAAATGAGAGATCATAAATCCTTGTGGTTTGAAAACTACAAATCAAAAACACAAACTGATTTTCAGACTCGATTTCTCAGCTTTGACACTTAATCTCCCAAAAATCAAAAGACTACTCTCCCGACCTCCAATGACCACGAAACTTGATATTCAAATAGTACACATCCTGAATTTAGTTTTAGACTCAAAATTTATGCAAAAACATGTTGGTATTATTAATTTATACCCTGTTCAATTTAACTCAAATATGGACAGCATGCAACTATATGTTTAACGAGACCAAACCAGCTCCAAAAAGACCAAGTGTTTAACCAAACCATTACCACGCTTATTAACCACTTTTATTTAGTTTGTAAACATGTTATACACCTCATTTAACCACCCAATAACTCACACACACAACCATACAATCGACAATAACAATAACGAGACTAAACATAAATTAACGAGGCCAAAACAACCCCTAACGCCTATCCTTTTTTAATCTAACTCACACACCTATTTTTTATAGGTTTAGTTCAAATAAAGTATACATGTTTTACAGCCCTTCAAGGCCAACCTACACGTTACACACTCACACCTAAATTAACGAGCCAACAACACATAAAATGACACCAAAACCAAGCCCTGATCCACGCATTAAATGTGCACGCCACTCATTAAACACTTAGGGTTTTGTTTCAAGCTTTTAGGCCACGCTTTAATGAGCTTATTAGAGTATAACCAGATCTGATCTCAAAAGGCCAAAACAGAATTGCAAGTCAACATGTAGGTAACACATATTCATGATTTCATGTGACGTTTTCTTGTGGTATTCATATTCAAATTTACGTGGCCAAACAAATGATGCATAGCATGATTAATATTGTTAGTATAATATGTTTTATTACTGATTACATAAGATAAAAGGTGTCGAATGGCTGGGAAAAACAAAGGGATGATGCGGTTACCTTTAGGCAGAATTTAACGAGACCAAAAGAGACCAAGAGAACCCCACGAATCCATACACCAACAACCCAAACGTATCATGATCAAAACTAGCTTTCACCTTCCTCTTTCTTGCTTCTTGAGGGCTAAATAAAATAATGGTGGCTGCTTAGGGTTTCGGTGGGGAGAGGGGGAAAATAAGCCGTGAATTGTGAATGAGGTGAATGAGGGAGAGGCGTGTATTTTAGTTGGGAAGGCCGTGTGATTAGCTACAAATTAGGGGACCATAGGATCTTTTCATTTAACAAAATATTTTGGTTCTATTTTATTTGTTAGCTAAAAACGTGTAAGGGGAGGGATAGGGTCAAATTTCGGTTTCAATGTGACACAAATAAAGGGGTACCGAATTTTTATTAGGACTAAGATTTTGGATAGATTTTATTTCATATTTAATTTATATTGTATAGTTTAGGTTTTAATTTATTCTAAGTGTATAACATTGTGACATTTCATAAATTCAAGTCATTCTTTAAACCATAATATATTTCATTTTCTCTTGAGTAAAAATTTACTTTTTAATTTTTACCCGATTTAGCAAATTTCGCGTTTTTAGCTTTTCTCGAGCCGTTTTTAGGATTTCTATCCGTGTCCTTGTCATAAGTGATTCAATATTCCTTCATTTACTCATAGGAATCAAGTAATTATGGTTTTCACATTTCCCACTGCGTGGTTTTGTAACCTTACAACAGGTTTTACCTCTCGAGGGATCTCAAGAGGCTTACAACCCCACCAGGCAGTGTACCTGACCGATGTAGTATAGTGTAGTGGTAAGTACGGGGGATTGATCGTTCTCCACAGGGAATAGTGTTCGTTAGGTATGAAAGGCTACTCTAATTAGGTCTAAGGGTTGAGGAAGATTCTTTTTTATGTTTTTATAATTTTATGAAAGCAAGTAAAATCTCGGGTTTGAAGGAGTGGGCGGAATTAGTTGCTAGTCAACTAACCCAAAATTACTACGGATGCAAATAAAATAAAATAACAAAAATGAAAATGTGGTGAGAAACTTATGTGTAGAGAAATGTGTTTACTTAGATTTCCTTACTCCCTAACTATCTTTTACCGGTTAATTAGTGTGTATTAGTCGCGTGGATGACGGGTGTATTCCTTAATACCATTCGTGGGGTGGCGTACTTACTTCCCCAACTCTACAAGCTCCTACTTCACTCCTATGTCGAGCCGGCTAGGAAGCTCCTAACATGGGATCACTAGAATTCGCTTGTGCATTAAATACAACCATAAAAACCTTTAGTACGCATTTGGTTCATGTTTCTTAAGACGTTCAAGCAAGTTACCGAATAGGAAGTTAGCCAGTTTTCTTAAGCCTAACATAGATAAACAATCATCCAATACAACTAACAACACACTAACAACCAATAATCAATAGCTAGGTTTCATTAGATCTAAGCAAACACAAGATAAATTTAGCCTAACATGTTAAACAAAAGATAAGAATAAGATAGAATCAAACAACACATAGACATATTGAATGATTAATTGATAACTTATCTTTCAATGAGACATGGAAGATCTCAAGGCAAAAAGCCCTGAAAAAGTAGCTAAAATCGTCTTAGGGTTTTATCCCAAAATTCCACACACTAAGCCCTCCTTAATGACAAAAAATTAGAAAACTATATATAGATTTTTGGATCTGACGGCGTCACCTTATGGAGTGTGACGCCGTCACCTCGCCGCTTTTAGGGTTCCCGGATGACCTTCTTGACGCCGTCCCTCTTTAGCTCTTCAAAAATCCATTCTGGCTTATCAAGGCTTGATGCCGTCTAACCATGAACGTGACGCCGTCCCCTTATGATTTAAGCCGTGACGCCCTCGATCAAGTTAAAGCGTGACGCCGTCAGTATTCACATGCTATTTTCACTGGCCCGTCATGAGTAAATTTCACGTCCAACTTTTCTTGCCAAGGCATGACGCCGTCTAGAGTAAATCTTGACGCCGTCAAGAGTAACTTTTAGCCGATTTTTGAGACTTTTCCGTTTTCTTCACTTTAATGCTCCAAAAACGTCCAAAATGCCTCCTTTTCCAGATTTCTCCTCAAAAGTACCTAAAATGACAAAAGGAACGATTTAGGGCAATATTTGATCAAATAAATACGATTTAAGGCTTAAATGACCCCTTAAAAGCGGTACACTTTTCGCTTCATCAAATACCCTTACACTTGAGATTTGCTTGTCCTCAAGCAAATGCGCTTTTATTCTAATCAAAATATAAGTTAGGGGTCATTTAATGCTAATATAAAAGTAATTACAACAAATAATCGTTCCACTTCAATCATAATAAGCACGGAGATTATAAACTAGCACCTCACAAGTAGTGTTTAGATACTCACATCTCTCAAGTGTCATCAAAATAAATCTCATAAATGAAAACGGAAAATATCTCTCACTACCTGTCATAGCAAATAGATTACCATAGGCTTGGGAAAGGATCGAAAACCTCCTCCACTAGGCGTAAGCACCTAAGATAAACTATCAAAGAGGGCTTTTAAATGGGTTATAACGTTAGGTGTAGGGAAAAGGAAAACACGGTTTTGTTGGATAAAGGATATTTTACTGGTGGCGAGTTAAAAATCTTGATCAATTACATGTACTATACAATGTTGCTAAGCCAAGACTAGACTCGATCTTAAGCTAGAAACGAAATAACAAAATAACAAAAATATAAAACAAACATAAAATAAAACGGGATGGTAGTCCGTATGTTTTTTCTATTTTTCTTTTTCTCATTTTTTTGTATTTTTCTTGATTTTTTCGATTTTTTTTTTTTTTTTTTTTTTTTTTTTTGCATACACTTTTGCCCTACCATCCAAAATAATACATCATAGGGGCATTGCATCCCCCTTACACTTGAACTTTTACATAACTTTACAAATACTAATCTAATGACTCGAATTAAGATAATCGAAAAACTTGGAGTACTTTTAAAATATTTAGCACATATGGGGGTAATAAATGATGTTCTTCCCCATTACTCTATTATACTAGTACTTTACCCATGAGTCCCAATCGTCCCAAAACAATATGTACAAGGATATGACTCGACTTAGCAACCATGTAATCAACTAGATAATTAACTTGGGTTTAAACAAATGTTGTAACAATAATGCACTAAAAATGAGTGCATACAAGGTAGGCTAAGGCGATTTGGGTGTACATTTTAGTGGGGTGTAACAAATTCTTCCTTTAAGTAAAATGCTTAAAGGTCGAAACGAAAAGATAGGCTCTGAGGGGTGTACTAGGGTATCGTGTACTAAAAATGAGTACAACGCAAAGGGTGTGGGAGAATTACTTGACCAATGTAGCCAATGTAATTATAACAAAAACACAGGTGTAAAACAATGGGTTAATCCTAATGCCTCTTATCATGTAGTAAATCTAACTACACGAATGTAGTCTCACTTGTGGCCTTGGAATGGTCCTAACGCAAGTTCTAGAATCTAAGTGCTACCGGTACACACATCACAGCATAAATGCTTTTCCTACCAATTCTAGGGGCGAACCTCACATATTTGGGGGTGGAAAATTTTTTTAGTGGTACGGTTTTTGTGCTAGTCATATAATTCCTATCCATGAGACGCTCATTAAGATCAAAGTTTCACTCCTATATGTTGTAAAAAATTTTAAATTTGGCACTAAAATTCCCTTAACAAGTATTTATCTTAGTTTTATTACACATCTACTATTAAACAAACAAAAATCAAGCGTAATGGTATTCTCTAAAATCGTACTTTTACCCTCCCCTTACACTTAAGATGAACATTGTCCCCAATGTTCAAATAACAAGATGTAAAAGCAAAAAGTAAAAGAATGAAATCAAATACTCCCCTGATTCGCTCGGTGGATAATGAAATTACACGGTTAAATCTTCCTCCAAAGAGAATGTTGAAGCTCCATGACTAATGCATCGCCATAAGCTTGATTCCAAAAACATCTCCTTGTCCAAAATAACCTGTTAAACCTGAGAAAACAAACACGAAAACCTGCATAACATCGGCGGGAAAAATCTATATATAAGGATATAATGCTTGTGGAATGATAATTTTGCAGATTCCTGGAGATTATAAGTTGGAGATTTTAATAAAAACTTTTCTAAAAACAAAACTTTCAAAAATTTCTGGAAATTAAATCTGACGCCGTCAGGTTATAACCCCTGACGCCGTCAGAAATGACCTGACAAAAATTTTCATTTTTAGTTTCCGGAAAATTTCTGGAAAAACCTTTACCTTACTTCCTGGAAATCCTGCAAAACATCATTATGACTCGGTACAAGCATTTGACTCAAACACACACTAATATGTATGCTAATTTAATATTATTATGATTCATGTTCATTTGTGTTCTAATAAACCGATTTAGATTTCCCTTACACTTAACTTTTGCAAAATACCTTTATATGTAGTTAAGACGAAGTTAAAAACAAAATAAAGCATTTTCACAAATTAGTTTTGAACATGAATCAATAAGAATAAAAATTAAACACACATACGGAAACAAATAAAATCAAACAAACAAATAAATAAACACACAAAGCAAATAAATAAAATAAAGCTTGGGTTGCCTCCCAAGAAGCGCTTTTCTTTATTGACGAGTCTTGTAGCTAGACTCAAAGTCACGTACATTACGTGACTCCATCATCGGTCACGGTTCCTAGGCCATTCTCTTTTGATCCTCTATTAGAATCACTTTCATAGTAAAGGTATTTCGGGTCCCCGTGATCAAAAGGATTGTTTCGGTATTTAGAACTAAGTTCCTTATCGTGCTTAAAGAATCCGCTTGACAGGTCAAAAGTGTCCTTACATCCCCTTCTCACATCATCATCACGTAACACGAGTTGGGAACTTAACCCATCGAGCCCTTTATAATCATTCTCCATGAATTCTCTCATCTTGTAAGGCGTTTGGTATGAGATTTCCCTAATCTCATCGGTGAAAGTCATGATCCCATTGAGCTCGTCCACAACCAAGCTTGTGGCCTGGCAAAAAGGTGCCCCAAAAACAACTTGTGATAACCTGGGATCGATGTACTCTTCGATATTATTGACGATTGCGAAGCTCATAGTGAATGTCATGTTTCCTACAAACACCTGTATATCATCATCTATGCCGATGTCGTCCTTCCCTTTATGAATCATCCCCCATCTGCAAATGTTGTTATAATGAAACAAGGACATCACATTTTTGGGTAAACATGTGTCAATGTAAACATTATAAAAATGCTTGTGACCAATCATGCAAGGTATTTTGAGATTACTTGGATCATGTCGCTTAATTCGGCCAGGTCTTCTACCGTGTAACCCCCATGTGTTGCCACTTGCTGATGGTTGATACTCATACACTTCTTCACAGCCATCCCGAAAAATCACTTTCCTGACACCATCGGTAAATAATGCACTCCTATCATCCTCATCGAGTATCACTCCCGTTGCTTTTATGAATGGTTTGCCTAGAACAAGGCCAGTTAAGGATGGGCTGATGATAGAGTTCATGTTATTAATTACAGTTAACTCGATATGAAAGAGGAACTTTTCTATCACAATTGGTACCCTCCTTATTACCCCGATGATATTAGACCCTTCATATTTGACTTGTTCAGTGAAGGCTTCATTATATAGAGAAAGGGATATTGCGCTTATAGAAGAGTTGGGGTTTATGTAGGCATCTTTTATAAACTTTTTCCTAGTGGTGCAAGAAATCTTAAAGACCCTAGGAGCGCCATCCTCTATTCTCTCTCCGAATCCCATAGGCGACCTTGATGTGCCCCTCTCAAGTTCCTCTACCAGGGGGCGGTCTAGCAGTCTTGCGAGCCCATGAGGTATTTCGGATTCCTCTTCCGAGCCCTCCTCATCACTCACCTCTATTGTACTCGAGTTCTTTGGTGAGTCTAGATAGTCGTCGGGCGCCTCGGGTTTCTTTTCGGGAGCTTCACCCTCCATTTCATTGTCCACATTCTTGGCTGTTTGTTGGTCCAAATTTGGTTTGGGAACAGGTATTGTTGTAATGGTGTTCACGAAGTGGAGAGGTTTCGAAGGGGTATGAGTATCCCCTGTTTTTTTTTTCGTTTTGTGATATGTATTTGAAGAGTTTACTAGGGTGCTTGATTTTTACAGGAGGGGGTGTTTGGTGGGTTACCGTAACAGATTTGATCTCATTAACTCGTGCCAACTCACAAGTTGACCTGCCAGCAAGGCGATCATTGATAACCTTTAACAGGTTATCAACCTTGTTGTTCATATCAACTTGCTGTTGTCTGAATTGATTCTCAAGTTTGGAAAGCTGTGTTTCTTGAGAGAGAATGAATTTTTGCAGTGATTCCTCGCGATTTTGTTGTTTATGCGTGTGTCGCTGAGGATAATGTTCAGACCAAGTGAGCGGGGTAGAGTCATTGAATGATACGCTACGAGTTTGGTTCCAACTAAAATTTGGCTTATTCTTCCATGCCTCATACCCATCTTCGGAATTTTTGGGCCCATAATTAGTGGCGAGCCACTTATCTCCCGCCTTATCGATTCGCGAGGATGCGAATTCTTTGAAAGCCTGTTTGGGAAGTTCCATGCAGTCATGAGTGTCGTGGGGACCACTACATAATTTACACGAAGAAGTGATTTTGTTCACTTGGCTTGAAGGTTTAGGAGCCTCGTAGGATTTCATGAGAAACTTGACTTGGTCTTCAAGTTCTATGATCCTACGGTCGGAAGTGCTTGAATTATTCGAAGGCAAAGATATTGCCTTGACCGTTTTATTCAAATCACGGGGATCACTCCAACTTTCGTTGTCATAAAGAGCAAGATCCTCTAGGAGAGCCCATGATTGTTCCGCACTTAGATCACGTAGCTTGCCACCGGCCGATTGGTCAATGGTTTGCCTCGTGGAGAGATTGATATGGTCATAGAAGATTTGGACTTGGAGCCCAAGTTCTATGCCATGGTGAGGGACTTTTTGGAGTAAGTCCTTGAATCGAGTCCATGCCTCATAGAGAGTTTCGCCTTGACGTTGTTGGAACATCAAGATATCATTCCTTAGCTTGGTAGTTCTTCCCGGTGGGAAAAACTGAGCAAGGAAGCGAGTGGTGAGATCATCCCAAGAGGTGATGGATCCTGCGGGTTGACGTTCTAGCCACTGACTAGCTTGGTCCCGCAAAGAGAATTGGAAGAGACGCAATCGGGTCGTCTCTCGAGTGGCAACATCAAGGTCTATAGAATCAACGATTTTAAGAAAGTCCTTGAGATGTTGATTAGGATCTTCAGAACGAAGTCCATGAAATGCGCATCCGCTTTGCACCAACCGGATGGTGTCGGATCGCAAGGGTGTGATATTGGCTCCTTGAGTGAGCTCAATGGTGTTTCGATAGCCATGGTGGCTAGGACGGGAATACTCTCCTAAAGTACGGGCTCTAGGAGGTGGTGGTGGTTGTTGTGGTGGTGGGTTGTGTGGGTTAAGGATATTACCATCTTCCATGATGTCGGATGGTATGGTTACGAACAAAGACACGAAGAAAATAGATAGACTAAAGAAAACCTAGAAAAATAAAATAAAAATCTCACTAGAAAGGAATCTAGTGAGTAGACCTAATAGAAATAAAAATTCAACCTAAACAATAACTATTCCCCGGCAGCGGCGCCAAAAACTTGATTGCGTGGTTTTGTAACCTTACAACAGGTTTTACCTCTCGAGGGATCTCAAGAGGCTTACAACCCCACCAGGCAGTGTACCTGACCGATGTAGTATAGTGTAGTGGTAAGTACGGGGGATTGATCGTTCTCCACAGGGAATAGTGTTCGTTAGGTATGAAAGGCTACTCTAATTAGGTCTAAGGGTTGAGGAAGATTCTTTTTTATGTTTTTATAATTTTATGAAAGCAAGTAAAATCTCGAGTTTGAAGGAGTGGGCGGAATTAGTTGCTAGTCAACTAACCCAAAATTACTACGGATGCAAATAAAATAAAATAACAAAAATGAAAATGTGGTGAGAAACTTATGTGTAGAGAAATGTGTTTACTTAGATTTCCTTACTCCCTAACTATCTTTTACCGGTTAATTAGTGTGTATTAGTCGCGTGGATGACGGTGTATTCCTTAATACCATTCGTGGGGTGGCGTACTTACTTCCCCAACTCTACAAGCTCCTACTTCACTCCTATGTCGAGCCGGCTAGGAAGCTCCTAACATGGGATCACTAGAATTCGCTTGTGCATTAAATACAACCATAAAAACCTTTAGTACGCATTTGGTTCATGTTTCTTAAGACGTTCAAGCAAGTTACCGAATAGGAAGTTAGCCAGTTTTCTTAAGCCTAACATAGATAAACAATCATCCAATACAACTAACAACACACTAACAACCAATAATCAATAGCTAGGTTTCATTAGATCTAAGCAAACACAAGATAAATTTAGCCTAACATGTTAAACAAAAGATAAGAATAAGATAGAATCAAACAACACATAGACATATTGAATGATTAATTGATAACTTATCTTTCAATGAGACATGGAAGATCTCAAGGCAAAAAGCCCTGAAAAAGTAGCTAAAATCGTCTTAGGGTTTTATCCCAAAATTCCACACACTAAGCCCTCCTTAATGACAAAAAATTAGAAAACTATATATAGATTTTTGGATCTGACGGCGTCACCTTATGGAGTGTGACGCCGTCACCTCGCCGCTTTTAGGGTTCCCGGATGACCTTCTTGACGCCGTCCCTCTTTAGCTCTTCAAAAATCCATTCTGGTTTATCAAGGCTTGACGCCGTCTAACCATGAACGTGACGCCGTCCCCTTATGATTTAAGCCGTGACGCCCTCGATCAAGTTAAAGCGTGACGCCGTCAGAATTCACATGCTATTTTCACTGGCCCGTCATGAGTAAATTTCACGTCCAACTTTTCTTGCCAAGGCATGACGCCGTCTAGAGTAAATCTTGACGCCGTCAAGAGTAACTTTTAGCCGATTTTTGAGACATTGCCGTTTTCTTCACTTTAATGCTCCAAAAACGTCCAAAATGCCTCCTTTTCCAGATTTCTCCTCAAAAGTACCTAAAATGACAAAAGGAACGATTTAGGGCAATATTTGATCAAATAAATACGATTTAAGGCTTAAATGACCTCTTAAAAGCGGTACACTTTTCGCTTCATCAAATTCTATTTTTCACATTTCCCACTTCGTTTCACAATTTCGTTAGTTTTTAGTAACTATTCGCGTTTTAACAATTAAACCTTCACATTTTATTTTACTACTATACTTTTACACTTATCTAATAACTTTAAAAAAAAAAAAGAAGATAAAACCCTCCCCCATTAATGCCTAGGCCGGCCACCCTCATAACCACATTCACACTCTTCATTTTCCATATTCCAAGAACTTCATCATTTCATTTTCCATGCAAATCTCTCTCAATACCTAAAAACCATCCATTTCCCTTCTCCTCTCATGTGGGCTGCCGAAAATCATCACACAAACACACTCATATCATCTTGATTTTAACCACAAAATCATCTCTACAACATCTTCTTGAAGGTGCTCACAAAAGATGGTGGCTTGAATCAAGGTTTTGAAGGTTCTATTGGAGTTTTCTTGAAGTATTCCTCAAGGTCGATTAGAAGTCCTTACAAGGTGTTTAGAAGCTGTGATTTTTAGGGTTTATCAAGGGTGATTCTTGGGTATAAAGGTTGGTTAAAAGGCTTGGGTATTAAATCTCTTGGTTGGTGATTATTAGGCTAGTGTTCTTGTTCTTAATCTCTTGTTCTTCATCCATAAAATCCTTGTAAGAAACCAACCTTCATCTTTTCATTTCTATACTGTACATACAAGTTACTTGATGTGTTTTATATGCCTCATAAGTTATTGATGCTTAAATATGCTTGGTACATGTTAAAAATTACAAGAAAACACTAAAAAGGACTTATTCTGAAAACACTATTCTGATCAAGGGTAAAAACGTAATTAACTGGATGAAACAGTAGACCATGGACCTAAACTAAAAATATTTAGTTGTAGATCTATGTCTTGTGGTCATTTCCATGGGTGGTGATTCCCGTGACGACACCCGATGATTAAACTAAAAATGTTTTCGTGAAACATGTCATATTCTGAGTAACAGATTTGAAACCTATATAAGTCATTTTTTTTGTACATGACCACCTGTTGCTCAAAACATAAAAGTTGTAGATAACATTTCAACTTAAACGTGGCCACAAGAATGAGATTAATCGGGCTTGTAGAACTCAAGATATTGTATTTTTCGTGGGACTATTGTGATATTAGTGATTTCAGAACTGGATAGTAAGGGGAAAAATAATAATTTCACTACTGTTACGAAACTTCTAAATTAGTGGGCCCCACAAATATTGTTAGTATGGTCGAATACCTTTCCGAGGATATAAAGAACATAATTTTTCAACTTATGGTTTGAGAGATATGAATTTTTAAAAGTGGTTAAGTTATAAAAATTCCAGCAGATTTTGAGTTAAAAGTTATGAAAAGGTTAATAACTTATGAATTTGGACCCCTAAGTTTCATTTTGAACCACCTAATATAATTTGGACCTTTAGTCATAATCTGAACCTTTTGACTAAGAATTGACCCCTCTGACTAAATTGAACCTTTAGACTTAGATTGGGCCTTTAGTACTTATTTTGGACTTAGGAATAAAAAGGGACTAGAAACATGAAATTTTGTAAGAAAAGTAAAATTTATACTTGTGAGTCATTTTTAAATACCAAATTAAATCTTGGTGCTTATTTAAACTTTGTGTACCAAACATAATTGAGATCGTAATTTATATAGCATATAATAATGATTGTTTCATTATTTATAAAAGCTAAGACACACGTATATATTCTAGGTTGCTCGTAGAGTACTTGCGGTTATTTCATCATCACTTCACTTGAACGTTCACTTTTGATTTCGGTGAGTTCATAGCCTCGCCTTTACTCATTTTAATGTTTTATAAACCTCGCGAGGGGGATATATGCTAGTTTTTAAAATTGAATACAAGTAGTTTTTGATATGCTCGACCCGATACATGATTATAGTTTTTGAGTATCTCTTGCCATTAAAAGTCCCTAACATCATGAACCGTTAATTCCATGGGAAGCGCTAATATTATGAATATGCATATTTGGTTTGACAAGCCTGTCCGGATGAGTAGCGCTCATTTTTAACGGGTAGCATAATATTGAGTATATCTTGGTAAATTGGCAAACTTACCTCTTTAGGGCATACTTTATTTCGGTTAAGTTTCGGTGTCATGAGCCTTGATACTATAATCTGATTACACGACTTGTAGTGCATTACTTTTCGCCCGATGAATAATACTTGTATTCAACTTGTTACTTATTAAACTCTATGAATTTCACTCAACTTTATGTTGACCTTTTTAGCATGTTTTATCCCAGGTCCGTAATATGTTAAAGCTTGGATGGGCGGCGCAAGTATATGGATATCGACAATGATGGCCCATGTTTTAAAATTACATTCTATGAAACTTAAACTTTTAAACTCATGTTATGTTTAAACTTATGTTGCTTTCAAACACTTGTGTTGTGTTGAACTTTGGGACCTTCTTTTGCTTACTCTGATTTTATCGAATGTGAATGCTTTATTATAAACGTCTCTATCTTGAGTTCGTTTACTATACTTGTACGATGTGACTAATAATTAGCACCCCATGTTGTATTCCGCTGCGTTCCGAAAATGGGGGTGTTATAGATTGGTACCAGAGCACATGTTATAGTGAACTAGGTCAAATTTAAAAAAAAAAAAACCTAGACTATAATCATTTGTTTTTCAAAAATCATCAGTTTCCATCATTTTGTCCGATATCCATGCGCGCCTACTCCCGAGCTTCCTATTTCTTCTTCGTATATATATCTTAATCTTACTATATTGAAAATAATTATATAAGCACTATAATTATTCTTAACTCGTCCGATAATCCGCGAATTATCACTTAATAAATATAAAATCTTTATGCACAAGATTTCTTATTATTTATGCTATTAGTAAGCATAATTATTATTCTTATGTTTATCCAAAAATTTATACACACCTCCTGATTGCACCGTTGCTATACGTATACGTATAAATAAATATTATCATTTGTGCATGTAATATTTATCGATCACTTTGCTTGTTCATGAAGCATCACTATCCACTCACTTACTTACACAAATATTATTTTTATAATAATATTTCTTTTCTCGATACTAACTATATGTATATATATATATATATATATATATATATATATATATATATATATATATATATATATATATATATATATATATATATATATATATATATATATATATATAATTTTTCAGATTTGTCATGGCACTCTCACTTCCTCCCGATCACGAGGTAGATATTCAAGAGAACGAGCCAGCTCAACACGAGCTTGCACCGGAAGAACATCTACCAGCTCCTCCACCACCAAATCATGTCTTTCCAAACGTTGATCTTGAAGATCAAGAAGAAAGAAGAAGAAGAAGAAGAAGAAGAAGAAGAAGAAGAAGAAGAAGAAGAAGAGAAGAGGCTGAAGAAGAGAATGTGTTGATATTGCAAGATGTGAGTTCAGATGAAGATGAATCTGAACTGATCTATCCTTATGAGGCACCGGGTTCGCCTTATCCACCACCATCTATACCCGACACTTCATCTGACTCTGAGCCCGAAGTGGAGGAAGCTGCTACTGTTGGTACTATCAGACAGGTACCACTCTCGGGACGCAGATTTCCTAGGAGTATTCATGAAAGGGGTGGATCATCCTCAGCCACTCCTGCCACTTATGAGCTCGAGGATCTAGTACCTGGGGGTATGAGGAGAGACATTAACTCTCTCCATGGTAGAGTTAGACTTTTAGAGAGGCAAATGAGTGTTAGGGAACTCGAGGGGGCTGGTGCAATATCTAGAGACAAAATTGGGCATAAACGTATGGATTTGCTAGATTTCGATTTGGGTGTGGTGGAACACCACGTTGATAAGACTGATCGCGAGATATCTTTGTTGGGAAAACGTGTCCGAGAACTAGATGATGAGGGTGTCAGAGGTGAGAACAAGAGGTTGAAGCATAAGTTAGAGGATACTCAGTTAGCTCTAATGTTCGCGGACATGTGTAAGGAGAGCCTTGAGAAGGATTTGTATGAGATGAGGCGTTGGGCCTATGCACATTGGGAGGAGATGATTCGTGCGGGGATGGTTGATGAGAGGTCGTGTGATGCTATTGATGTATTAGCTGTTTATGGAGAGACCTCACCACCGGAGCCACGTGGATCCCCTCGTGACTCTCAGTAGTCTATGTACTTTTATTTTCTTTCGTTGTATTTTGTTGTTGTTCTCTTGTCTTCTAATCGCTAAACTGAAAGTATCAGTTAGTAGAACTATTATTGTTAATTATGATGACTTCGTCAAGTTTTGTAATACAACCAACAATGTATTAATCCTTTGTGATGAATGATGAAGTTTCTATTTCTTAAATTCCACTATATATTGTTGTAATCTCTTTTATATTCGGTTTACTCGTACGTGATTATATCTATGTCATTGTATGAATACTCATCAAAATTTTCTTGTGTTGTGATAGAATCATGCCACCAAAGAGAATGTCTGAAGCAGCTATACGAAAGTTAGTCACTGACAGTGTAGCCGCGGCTTTAGCCGAAGATCGAGCTACAAGAGCTAATAATGTTGGAGGCGGTGCTGGAGCCGGTGGCGGTGCTGGAGCCGCTGGGGCTGCCGGTGACGCTGTGGCACGTGGTTGTACCTACAAACAGTTTCTGGGTTGTGAGCCCATAAAATTTAAAGGAACTGAGGGAGCGGTTACCTTGATCCACTGGTTTGAAAGCTGTGAGACCGCGTTTATGCTCAGTAACTGCTCAGAGGATTGCAAAGTCAAGTACGCCGCGGGTACTCTGTTGGAACATGCTAAATCATGGTGGAACTCTTACGTTTAACCCATTGGGATTGAAGCAGCCCATGCAACCACGTGGACCGATCTCAAGAAAAAGATGACCGAAAAGTTCTGTCCTCATAGTGAAATAAGAAGGCTTGAGACAGAGTTTTATAATCTATCGGTGAAAGGTTATGAGATCGAAACTTATATTAGAAGGTTTCAAGAGTTGAAAGTTCTGTGTCCTAGTATGGTTCCGGATTTCGAAAGGGAACTAGAAGCTTTTATTAAGGGTCTTCCACGAAGCATTAAGGGGGACGTGACAGCATCTAACCCAAAAACTCTTGAAGAAGCCATTCGTGTTACTCAAAAACTTATGGCACAAGTAGTAGAGTATGGGACAACACAGAATGCAAACAACAACAACCAGAATAAAAGAAGATGGGATGATGAGAAGAAGTGAAACAACAACAACAACCAGGGCCGCAACAACGATCATCATAATCAGCAGAATAGAAGACAAGAAAATGTAAGGGAAATGACTAATGCCCCAACTGGAAGAGGTGGGTACGCTGGACCTCATCCTTACTGCGATTGTTGTAAGATACATTACACTGGCCAGTGTAATGTGAAATGTAACAGTTGTGGAAAGCTAGGTCATTTAACGAAAAACTGTAGGGGTAAGGCTATTGCTACTGGTGCTAATGCACAGCTAATTGTAACTTGTTATGGCAGTGGGGAAAAAGGGCACAAGAGTAACAACTGCCCGAAGAAGGGGAATGATCAAGCTGGGAATGCTCGTGGTCGAGTGTATGTGATGGGAAATGGAGAGCAACAAGGCCCGAATGTCATGACGGGTATGTTTCTACTTAACAATCATTATGCTAAGGTTTTATTTGATTCGGGTTCAGACAAAAGCTTTGTGTCAACTAGTTTTAGCGCATTAATAGATATTAACCCAGTTAAGTTAAGCTATAGTTACGAAGTCGAATTAGCCGATGGGAAATTGGTTAGTATAAATTCTATTATAAGGGGTTGTACCATAAATCTAGCGAACGACCCATTTAGTATTGACCTCATGCCAATTGAACTTGGAACTTTTGATGTCATCATTGGAATGGATTGGTTATCCGATCGAAACGCGGTTATTGTCTGTGGTGAAAAAGTTTTTCGTATTCCACACAACAACAAAACACTAATAATCAAAGGCGATAGAGACGCGTCCCAATTAAAAATCATATCTCATATCAAGGCTCAAAGGTACATAGAGCAAGGGTGCCAGATGTTTCTAGCACAAGTGACGGAGAAAGAGTCAGTTGAAAAACGACTAGAAGATGTAACTATTGTCCAGAATTTTCCTGAAGTGTTTCCTGATGATCTATCGGGACTTCCACCACCTCGACAAGTAGAGTTCTGAATTGATCTAGTGCCTGGTGCTGCACCTATGACACGTGCACCTTATCGACTGGCACCATCAGAAATGAAGGAGCTATCGAAGCAATTGCAAGAATTGTCAGAAAAAGGGTTCATTCGACCGAGCTTGTCGCCTTGGGGAGCTCTGGTGCTGTTTGTAAAGAAGAAAGACGGATCCTTTCGAATGTGTATCGATTATCGTGAGCTTAACAAGTTAACGGTCAAGAATCGTTATCCACTCCCGAGAATTGATGATCTATTTGATCAGCTTCAAGGCTCAAGCGTATATTCCAAAATCGACCTGCGATCGGGTTATCACCAACTCCGTATCCGGGAAGAAGACACTCCAACTACTGCGTTTAGAACTCGATATGGTCACTACGAGTTCAAAGTGATGCCGTTTGGGTTGACCAATGCACCTGCAGTATTTATGGACTTGATGAATCGAGTGTGCAAACCATACCTCGACAAGTTTGTAATTGTATTTATTGATGACATTTTGATTTACTCCAAGAACAAGGAAGAACATGCAGAACACTTGAAGATTATCTTGGAGTTACTCAAGGAAGAGCAATTGTATGCCAAGTTCTCGAAATGTGACTTTTGGCTGGAATCAGTGCAATTTCTCGGTCATGTGATCGATAGCAGTGGTGTTCATGTAGACCCTGTGAATATCGAGGCTATTAAGAATTGGGCTCCGCCGACAACACCAACTGAAGTGAGGTAATTCTTTGGACTTGCTAGTTATTATCGAAGATTCATCGAAGGATTTTCTATAATAGCCAAACCTCTTACCAAGTTGACTCAGAAAAATAAGAAATACGAGTAGGGTGAAGACGAAGAAAAGGCTTTTCAAATACTGAAACATAAGCTTTGTAGTGCGCCTATATTAGCATTACCAGATGGGACGGAAGATTTTGTAGTCTATTGTGACGCATCGAACAAGGGTTATGGAGCAGTATTGATGCAACGACAAAAGGTCATAGCATATGCTTCACGACAATTGAAGACTCATGGAGAAAACTATACTACCCATGATCTAGAATTGGGTGCTGTGGTTTTTGCTCTTAGGTTATGGAGGCACTACTTGTATGGCACGAAGTGTACGGTGTATACTGATCATAAGAGTCTCCAATACATCCTAGATCAAAAAGAGCTTAACATGAGACAACGAAGATGGATTGAACTCCTGAGCGATTACGACTGTGACATCCGTTATCACCCGGGAAAGGCAAACGTGGTGGCTGATGCCTTAAGCAGAAAGGAAAGGGAAAAACCATTACATGTCAGATCGCTAGTAATGACAGTTCTCACCAAGTTACCTGAACAGATCCTCAAGGCTCAAGCGGAAGAAATGAGAGAAGAAAATGTGAAGGCTGAAAATCTGGGGAAAGGTATCAAACCCATATTCGAAACTCGCTCTGACGGAACCCTATGCTTTGGTAAACGAGTTTGGTTACCACTGTTTGGAGGTTTGAGAGACTTGATCATGCACGAGTCTCATAAATCCAAATACTCTATCCATCCGGGGTCAGATAAGATGTACCACGATCTAAAACAGTTGTACTGGTGGCCGAACATAAAGGCTGAGATCGCTACCTATGTTGGCAAGTGTTTGACGTGTGCAAAGGTTGAGGCAGAACATCAAAAGCCAGCCAGATTCCTTCATCAACCCGATATTCCTGTTTGGAAATAGGAAAGAATCACCATGGATTTCATTACTAAGCTCCCTAGAACTCCAAGTGGTTATGATTCGATTTAGGTCATTGTGGATCGTTTGACAAAATCTGCTCATTTCCTACCAATAAAAGAGACTTACAGCATGGAGAAACTTGCTCAATTGTACTTAAAGGAGATTGTTTGTAGGCATGGTGTGCCTATATCAATCATATCCGACAGAGATAGCCGGTTTACATCAAGATTCTGGAAGTCACTCCAGGAGGCCTTGAATACAAACTTGGATATGAGTACGGCTTACCACCCACAGACGGATGGTCAAAGCGAAAGAACGATACAAACTTTAGAAGATATGTTGCGGGCGTGTGTGATTGACTTTGGAAGCAGTTGGGATCGACATTTGCCACTAGCCGAATTCTCCTACAACAATAGTTATCACGCAAGCATCAAGGCTGCACCTTTCGACGGTCTTTACGGGCGAAAGTGTAGATCACCGGTTTGCTGGAGTGAGGTTGGGGATAGCCAACTCACGGGACCGGAAATGATTCGTGAAACAACAGAGAAGATAGTTCAAATCAAAAATCGTTTGCTAGCTGCTCGTAGCCGCTAGAAAAGCTACGCAGATTTTAGACGCAGACCTTTGGAGTTTAATGTAGGTGACAGAGTTATGCTTAAGGTTTCGCCATGGAAGGGTGTGGTTCGTTTTGGTAAGCGTGGGAAGCTAAGTCCACGATACATTAGACCATTCAAAATCCTAGCTAGGGTTGGTCCAGTTGCATACAAGTTAGAGCTACCAGAAGAACTTCAAGGCATTCACAACACTTTTCACGTTTCAAATCTCAAGAAGTGTTTGTCAGACAAGAGTCTCGTCATTCCATTAAATGAGCTTCAAATCGATGACAAGCTTCACTTCATAGAAGAACCTATAGAGATCATGGATCGTGAAGTAAAGCAACTCAAGCAAAGCCGCATCCCCATTGTCAAGGTTCGTTGGAATACCCGACGAGGACCTGAGTTCACATGGGAACGCGAAGACCAGATAAAGAGCAAGTATCCTCATCTTTTCGCAAGTGAACCGTCGGGGGATAAAGCGAGTTAAGCTCCGGGACGGAGCTCTCTTAAGGGGTACGTGCTGTGACATTTCATAAATTCAAGTCATTCTTTAAACCATAATATATTTCATTTTCTCTTGAGTAAAAATTTACTTTTTAATTTTTACCCGATTTAGCAAATTTCACGTTTTTAGCTTTTCTCGAGCCGTGTTTAGGATTTCTATCCGTGTCCTTGTCTTAAGTGATTCAATATTCCTTCATTTACTCATAGGAATTAATTAATTCTATTTTTCAGATTTCCTACTTCGTTTCACAATTTCGTTAGTTTTTAGTAACTATTCGCGTTTTAACAATTAAACTGATTCCTCCCAAACTAGTTATCTTTTATTTCTCTATCACACAAGTCAACCACTTGTGAATGGTCAACCGTAATAAATGATAAAATATAAACAGCCTCAGAACGAATACTCGTGTGTAGTGTGAAACCAGGCAAGTGATCACCCGGATCGTTTCCCAACGAGATGTGAATGGAAAACTGTGAAAAGCTAGGATTAGAGTGATTGATGATTTAGATTGCTTTTGATTTTGCTTTATTTAACAATTCTAAATAACAAACAAAAACAGATATACACAGGAAAATAAAACGCGAATTAAATAATCTGAAAACGCGCAACGAAAAATCTAAAATGGGACAAAAAATAAAATTTATAAAATTTAAAACCTAAAAATGTAAAATAACTTAAAACTTATTTAAAAACTTAAATTATATTTTTTATACTTTTTATTTAATTATTATTAATTATTTATTATTTAATAACTTATTAAACTATTAAAATTTATAAAAAATACTAAATGAACTAAGAAAATTCTAAAAAATTTTCTAAAAATATTACTAAGTAAATAGAAACTAAGAAAATTATAAAAATGAAAATTACTTAATTAAAATTTAAAAAGATAAATTCTATTAAATAGAAGCTATCACTTTATTTCTATTTTTGATTTTCTTAAGGTCTAAAAATATTTATATATTTTTCCTAGATTAAAAATGACAAAAGAAAATTATGAAAATTGGATTTATATTTTTCTGATTAATATTCTAATTATTATGATTTAATTATTATTAGAAACTAATAAAAAAGATTAAAATTATTAAAACTATTCAGAAAATTATGAAAATTTACAGATAAATCTAAAATATAAATTAAAAGATAGGAAAAATAAAATGAAAGGTTTAATAAGCCTGGAGAGCTGATTTGGCAGATAAGATTGGCAAATAAGCCAAAATAAGCTAAAAAGCACTAAACTCAACCAAATGCTCAGACAGTTAAACCAACTTAGATAAGCTTAAAACAACTTATTTCAAACAGCTATCCCACAGATAGCCATTAAGTACCAATCTGCTTCAAACTTAAGACAGAAATTAGCAAATGAGGCAACTTGCAGGCAAATTAAGCTAGGAAATAAGCTATGAGATGCAATATTAAGGGGCAAATTAAGCTTATACTAGAGCTATATAAAATCCTAAAGCCCTATCAGAAACTACCCAATTGATTCAATTGATCAAAGTCAGCACTCAGAACAAGCTTAAACTGAATTTTTGACTTTTCAGAAACACAATGGTGATTTGGGAACTTTGATCTTGTTATACTAACTGATTATGATGTATTAAGTGTAATAAGACTAGATTGGCAAGTTTAACAACTTCTTAACACAAAAGCATGATCTTGGATCCTAAACCACATCAGACAACAAATGAAGGGATCAAAGCTATTTGACTTCTTAACAAAGCACTGAGTTTAATGGTTTCACTGAGTTATTAGAACCTTATGCATCAAACATCAAACAAGAACAATGATACATATAACCTTTAACACAGCTTATGCAGTAAATCCAAACAACCCTTTATCAATCCTAATTTGTGAATATCAAAGCAACTGAATGTTTTGATCCTCAAATCTGTTCTCAAACCTTATACTATCATCAACAAAGATCAAAGAAACAAGAAACAACAAGAACATAAGCCTCAAACACAGAAATGACCCAAGTGGTATTTTGACTGTGAAAAGTGAAATCTTTAGCAACTAAGTATTCCAACAAACAAGACCTCAATATTAAGATAGATTATGGTAGACTAACAACAAACAAGCATAGAAACACAGATATAACAAAGATTAATCAACAAAGATATTGAACTGAAAAAATTGAGAATAAGCTTACAAATGAGCACCAAGCTGAAATTTTGAAACCAAGAACCAAGTATCAATCCTATAAGTTCTCCACAGAACCACTAACCCAAGGGCAATCCAAAATACCCCTTGCTCCAGCTTTTCTTGATCATAACCATGACTTTGAATAATGAAGCTTTTTTGTGATATTTTGAGTTTTATTGAGTTTTGATTCTATACTGACTTTTAAAGTTACTAATAGCTTTAATAAGCTATCTAGGAGCTTATGTGATCTAAAACAGGTCTTAACATCAACTATAACATGAAATGAGTAAACTTGAGATTTTGAGCTTGAAAATGCAAATACTGAATTCGTAAAGATGGAACTGAAATTGAAACTGAAAGTAACTTTGATTAACACTGAATTAACTTAAACAAGAGCTTGAAAGCTTTTACATACACTGGAAATTTGAAATTGACTTATACGAAACTAAACAACTAAAATTATACTAGATAGATCTTTCCTCTGCTTTTCCCTTGATATATATTGATCTCTGAGACTCCCCACTTGATTCTGAACATATCCCATCAATAATATTGACCATTGGATGACTCAAATTAATCCAAGCCGTTTAAACTAACTTTGGCGCCAAAAGTGAAATTGGTAGCTTGTGGCCGTTTTTTCTCAATTAATGCATCTTGGGGTGTTGTGGAGGTGGCAGGGGACAAGTAACATGGATTAGTAGCCAAGTTGTGGAGGTTTGATAGCAAAACCAGTAAAGTGAGTGCTATAGTGGTGGATTTTGTGGAAAATGGTGGGAAAGGCATTAATTGTGGGTGTGGGTTAGCTGTGAGGTGGAAGGTATGTGAGGGGAGAGTAGGTGATGAGCTGGGGGTGAGGTGGTGGTGGAAAACCACCCTGGTATTGGTGTTTGCAGGCTGGGGTGAGGGGTGTGAACAGTGGTGGTGGTTTGGCGGGTTTGGAAGGTCAAACGGGGTCAAACCCCCGTTTTTATTATTAAAGGGTGTTGGGTCGGGTTGTATTAATAAAGGATTGGGCTTGGTTGGGCTGGGTTTAGATAATTAGGATGGGTTGGGTTTAGATAAGTGATGGGTTGGGTTATTTTTAATTAAGGATCCGGTTGGTTTATAGTAGCTAAATCACAAGGACCAATCTTGTAACTTCTGAAATTTGGAGGACCCAACTGTAAATTCACAATAAATATCACAAGGACCAATTATGCCATATATGATTAGTTCAAAGGTTTATTTTTGATAATTCTCTATTTTCAAAACCTTAAGGACCATTTTTGACATTTTTCAAAGTTGAGGGACTAAACTTGTAATTTTATGAAACTTTGCACACCAAAGGACTATTATGTAATTTTATGATTATTAAAGGGCCTTTGATGACTTTTCCTGTTTTTAGAATAACCAGGGACTAGTTTTGACAACTTTTAAAAGTTGAGGGACTGAAACTGCCAATTATGCAAACTTTGTTCATTTTTCACTTGTTTTTAAACATTTTGCATCTGAAACATATAAAACACAATTCTAGGATAATTTCAGTATTATGATGCATTTCTGAGTGTTTTTGGATGTTTTGGCAGCTCAGATTAGGTAAAAATGATGAGTATTTAGACACTCATCAATCCCCCACACTAAACTATTGCTAGTCCCTAGCAATCTTTTTGAAAATTTAATGGATTTTATCTCTTTACCAAAAGCCATTACTTCTGGAGTAGCCAATGTTTCAGTTCAAGTAGAACTATGGTACATGATAACCAATATGATGCTTATGAGTCTTAAACCTTCATACCAGCTGTACTTCAATTTGGGATTTGATTTGTCTTTACCAGAAGCCGTTTGCTTCTGGACTAGCCAACTCTTAGATAAATTAAATATTATCTTTGGTGAGCTGATAACCAATATGGATTTTCACTGCCTTTACCACAAGCCATAACCTTGCGGGGCTAGCCAACTCTTCACTTATGAAGATATGGTGAGTCGAATACCATACAATTTTGGCAAATTGTAACCCATCAACGGATTTGAGACATCTTTACCAAGAGCCATTTGCTCTCGGATTAGCCAATCCTTATGTGGGTTAGACATGGCGGACTGATAACCATTTATTGAGTTCTAAGTGAGAAAAAATTTTAAAATTTTGGCTAAAATGGGGGTACTAGATGGAACATGTGATCAAATTCGATAGAATTCCCCCCCACACTTAGAACTGAATATTGCTCTCAATATTCAAAGAACCGGCTGTTAAACCAACACTTAGAACGTGAAAGGGAAATACTAATAGCCATTTTTTATATACATACACTTTTTTTTTTTTTTTTTTAATACTGAAACTTACATATTTACAACATGTGGGGCATCTCCCCCACACTAGATGGTAGAAAAGAGAAAGAAAACAGAGACACGGGTGAAAACCCATGTTGTGGGCTAATGTTTTTGATCACCGAGTCACTAGCTTGACTCGATCCCCGCATTCATTGGTTCATGGGGAAAGTTTGAAGATCCGGGACAACCATGAATGGTATGTCCTCTCCAAAGTAGTGTTTTAAACGATGCCCATTACTTTAAAATTAGGCCCGTCAGCTTGAGATAACTCAACGGTACCATATGGATAAACCTTTGTGATAGTGAATGGACCAGACCAACGGGATTTGAGTTTGCCTGAGAAGATCTTTAATCTTGAATTGAAAAGAAGGACTCGATCACCAACGTTAAAAACGCGGTTCTTTATTTTTGAGTCATGAATCTTCTTTGTCTTTTCTTTGTAGATCAAGGAGTTCTCGTAGGCCTGATCACGCAGTTCATTTAATTCATTCATTTGAACTTTACGGTGATCACCTGCAGTTTGGAGGTCAAAGTTAGCATGTTTCAAGGCCCAGTAGGCTTTGTGCTCTAATTCGATCGGCAGATGACATGCCTTTCCGTACACAAGCTTGTAAGGCGTACACCCGATGGGTGTTTTGTAAGCTGTACGAAAGGCCCATAGTGCATCATCCAATTATCCGACCAGGATGCACGATTTTCTCCTACAGTCCTTTCCAGTATTCTTTTAATACCCCGATTTGAAACTTCTACTTGTCCACTTGTTTGTGGGTGATACGCAGTAGAAAGACGGTGAGTTACACCATACTTTTGCATGACTTTATCAAATTTGTCATTGCAAAAATGCGTACCACGATCACTGATTATAGCACGTGGAGTTCCAAAACGGGCAAACAGAGCTTTCAGGAATTTTACAACAACTCGGGCATCATTAGTGGGTAAAGCTTTTGCTTCAACCCATTTTGACAAATAGTCAACAGCCACGAGAATGTATTTATTTCCTCGAGATGATGGAAATGGCCCCATAAAGTCAATGCCCCAGACATCAAAGATTTCACAAACTTGAATAGCATTTTGTGGCATTTCATTTCGTTGTGAAATATTTCCGTGACGCTGACAAGCTTCACAAGTTTTGATGAAATCTTGGGCATCTTTATAGATTGTGGGCCAATAAAACCCGGAATCAAACACCTTTTTGGCGGTGTAGTTTGGACTATGGTGGCCCCCAGTGGGTCCAGCATGGCAAGCTTTGAGAATGTCAACAGCTTCCTGTCCGTAAACACACCGTCGGATGACTTGATCCGCACAGATTTTGAATAAGTAGGGGTCGTCCCAGAAGTAATGTTTAACATCCTTGAAGAATTTATTCTTCTGTTGGGTCGACATCCCTTTCACTATGAAGTTACCCGCATGGTAATTTGCGAAGTCAGCAAACCACGGGGTAGTAGAATCTCCACGAAAAGCAACCGCACTGAGTGTCTCAAGAGGAAATGTTTCATTTATTTCCTTTTTCTCGAAAACATCTTGGTGTGGGTTCTCTAATCGGGACAGATGATCAGCAGCTAGGTTCTCAGCTCCTTTTTTATCACGTATTGTGATATCAAATTCTTGCAGGAGGAGAACCCAACGGAGTAATCTCGGCTTTGCATCTTGTTTTTGCAAAGAGATATTTGAGAGCCGAGTGATCCGTATACACTACACATTTTGTCAAGATTAAATATGGCCGAAACTTTTCAAAGGCATACACCACAGCTAATAATTCTTTTTCTGTAGTGGTGTAATGAGTTTGAGCTTCAGTCATTGTTTTACTTGCGTAGTGGATAGGCTGAAAATGTTTGCTTTCCGTTGCCCCAGGACTGCACCGATAGCAAAATCACTTGCATCGCACATGAGCTCAAAGGGAAAATTCCAGTCGGGGGCAACCAGAATGGGCGCTTCGGTAAGCTTTTTCTTTAATGTTTCAAAAGCTTAGATGCACTCGGGTGAGAAGATAAAAGGAGCATCCTTTTCAAGAAGATGAGTCATAGGCCGGGCGATTTTAGAAAAATCTTGTATGAATCTACGATAGAAACCGGCATGACCCAAAAAACTCCTAATACCTTTGACGGTAGTGGGATGAGGTAATTTACCAATGACATCAACTTTAGATCTGTCAACCTCAATCCCGCTCTTTGATATCTTATGGCCGAGGACAATGCCCTCTCTGACCATAAAGTGACTCTTCTCCCAATTTAGACAAAGATTGGTGTCTTCACACCTCTTCAACATGTTTTCTAAATGGGAGAGACATGTTTCGAATGAATCCCCAATGACTGAGAAGTCATCCATAAAGACCTCCATCGTTTTCCCGATCATGTCGGAAAATATGGACATCATGCACCTTTGGAATGTGCCTGGAGCATTGCATAAGGCCGAAAGGCATCCGTTTATAAGCAAAGGTTCCATAGGGGCATGTAAATGTGGTCTTTTCTTGATCTTGCGGATCAATGGGAATTTGAAAGTACCCCGAGAAACCATCAAGGAAACAATAGTACTCGTTTCCCGCTAATCTCTCAAGCATCTGATCCATGAAGGGCAGAGGAAAATGGTCTTTTCGGGTGGCATCATTTAACTTACGATAGTCAATGCAAACACGCCACCCAGTAACCAATCGAGTTGGAATCAACTCATTCTCCTCATTTGTGACAACAGTTATGCCACCCTTTTTTGGAACGCAGTGAATGGGACTAACCCAAGGACTATCAGAGATGGGATAAATCAATCCGGCATCAAGAAGTTTGAGAACCTCTTGTTTGATAACATCGTGGATTTTGGGATTTACCCTTCGCTGGTGTTGGACTGCTGGTTTAAGTCATCCTCCATTAATATTTTGTGAGTACAAAATTCAGGGTCGATACCCTTTATGTCGGAGAGTTTCCAAGCAATTGCTTGCTTGTGTGACTTCAAGACCTTTATTAGAGCAGTCTTTTCCTCATCACTTAAGTCTTTAGCAATAATGACGGGTAATTTATCATCACCCTCCAAAAATGTGTACTCAAGATGAGGTGGAAGTCTTTGAGTTCGACCTCAGGAAATCCATCAGTTCTTCTCAACTGACTTAATTTCCTCATTATGAAGTTCAACGGGAGGGAGCGGAGGAGAATTGTCCTGATTTAACAATGTCTCAAGAAGAAGAATATCTCCCTCCAGATCAATCTCAGCGTCATCAATTCCTTCCAGAAATGAATCACACTCGAGAAAAGCCTCGATCTCTTCCAAATTGAAATTACTTCCCTCAAACGGAGTGAGAGAAGGGGAAGAGTCGGAAATGATAGGTAGAGAAGATGTGGTGGTATCCCCATTCACAGAATTATGTGAATAACCAAGAAACTCTTGAGAGTACTCCTCTGAAACAATATCAATGACATCGATTCGGTTAACCGATTCAGAATCATAATTTGAGGAGTACCTCGAAGTTTGATCGAGGTTAAAAGTAACAGCTTCATTATCCACACGTAATGTGATTTCATGTCAAAAACATCAATGAGAGCACGGCCCGTTTTTAGGAATCCTCTTCCAAGAATGAGAGGAACCCTAGGATCAGCATCGAAATCGACAACCACAAAGTCAGCTGGAAAATGGAACTTTCCTACTTTCACAAATACATCCTCAGCAATGCCGCGAGGATGAGATGTGGAACGATCTGCAAGCTCAAGAGTCATGCAGGTAGTAGTGAGTTCAGGAAGAGAAAGTTTTTCCCAGACTGAATAAGGCATCAGGTTAATGCTTGCACCAAGATCGGCCAAGGCATAGCATTCAACCATTCCTGGAAAGACACAAGGTAGTAAAAATCTTCCAGGATCTCCAAGCTTCACCGGAAGCTTTTTCAAGATAACTGCTGAGCAGTTCTCATTTAAGGAGTCTTTTGCCATTTCAAACAGTTTTTCTTGTTGCTTAACAAGTGTTTGATTGTGGATGCAAATTTGGGCATCAGAATGATAGCATCCGCAAAGCTTATATCAAAATGTAATTCCTGGAAAATTTTGAAAAACTTTTCCATTTGTTGACTAGCTTTTTCGCGGAGCTTTTGCTCATTTAAACGTGATGGATAAGGAATAGAAGGTTTGGATTTAGGGATTTCAACAGGGATTTCAAAAACAACTCCTGGTTTGGGTTTTGGTTTCTCGGACAACTTGAGGTAGGACGTTGTCGGCACCTCTGTTATTAATAGGAAGTTTCCTTGTCCTTAGTACCTCAGGTTCACTTTCCACTACCTTGGGGAGAGGAGAAGAAGTGGTAGTAGGAATAGTGGGTCCATCATAAGCTTTACCACTGCGTGTGGTGACAGCTTTGAGTTCACCCTTTGGGTTTGGAATGGTATTACCAGGGAGACCTCCCGAGGTAGAAGGTGGATTGATATGGTTCATGAGACTGGTAAGCATATTCTTAACTTCGCTTTGAGAATGATCAATTTTATTTGAAAGCTCATTCTTAAGCTCAGTTCCTTGCTTGTATATTGAAGTTTGAAATTCATTCCTCAATCCAGATATCTGATTTTGTATTGCCTTCATTTTGGTCTCATTAAACTTGATGTAGTTATCAAGTTCATTTGGGAGAGGTACTTGGTGATTAGGAGCTGAATACCCTTGATTACCCCTCTGGGGTGGGTATTGATTGTTTGGGGCAGTAAATTGATTTTGCATGTTCTGCCCTCTCTGTTGATTAGGATTACTCCTATTTGGATTGTTGGGAGGAGGAAATCCGGGTGGCCCGAATTGATTGCTAGCACGGTGGTTTGGGTCCACTTGAGGACGGTATTGATTACCTCCTTGATTGGATGTTCCGGCTATAGCATTGACATCAAATGTATTGCCATCGGTGGCAGTACAATTATAGTAAGCGTGAGGACCACCACAAGTAACACAAACTTCTATTTTTTTGACTTCAGCAGTGTGAGAAGTTTGCGGAGCGGACTCTTTCTTTTGTGTGGAGGAAACCAAAGCTTGAATAACCTTCGTGAGTTCAGCAAGCTGAGTATCAGTACTGGACTGACTCACGGGAGATGAAGTGGAAGGACCAGCACTAGCCTGGGAATTATATGTCCTGTTTCGTGTAGTGCGGACCTTAGACTTATTTTCAATGAGAGCAATGGCTTCCTTAGTGGATTTGCTCAGAAAATTACCTCCAGCTGAGGCATTGAGAGAATCTTGGTCAGATGGGTTTAACCCACTGTAGAAAGTGTCCATCTGCATCAAATCGGTGAAACCGTGATGAGGACATTTGCGGAGCAATTCTTTAAAACGATCCCATGCTTCTCCAAATGGTTCATCAAACCTTTGAGTGAATTTCATGATTTCATTTTTGAGATGCGTGGTTTTAGAAGGAGGAAAGAATTCATTCACGAATTTCTGAACCAAATCTTCCCATGTTGTTATCGATCGAGGGGGTTGTTTGTCAAGCCAAATCCGGGCTGCCCCATCGATGGAAAACGGGAAAAGAAGAAGTTTTATTGATTCCTCAGGGACACTTTTGCATTTGATGGTAGATGTGATTTTATTGAACCATCTAATGTGATCTTGAGGATCGTCCCTTTCAAAACCATAGAATTGCCGCTGGGTTACCAGGTTTATCAACCCAGTCTTAAGCTCAAAATTCTCAGCCACGATGGTTGGAACAACAATGGCATCTCCGTACCCAGTGGTGGGAGCTTGGAGAAGCTCATTCATAGGGCGGTCTTCTGCCATGATGATAGTGGTAATGGGTTCAGTACGTATCTCGGGTACGACTGACGGAGCAGAACGTCTACGACGTCTTCGAGGTATTTTTCCAAGCTCACGAAGAGGGCTTGATGACCTAGAAGAACGAGTGCGCATGCACTTAGCAAAATTTTTCAATTAAAATCAAGATCGAGAGAAAACACAAGTAAACTTAACCAACAATCAACAAGCGTACGGTAGCTCTCTAAAAGATAAACGCACAGAGTGGCGGAGAAGCAAAGGTGGGCAACTTAATGCTCCTTAAAAACCCGCTTCTTTCAGTCCGACAATTTAATGTCAGACTATCCTAGAACCTCCGTTAGAGTTTGTTTATCAATCAAAGGTGAGCCGATATTCGCAAGTGATACAAAGGTAAAGTTTTAATTCTTTGGTTTGGGAACTTATTATGGCCGTACCCCCAGTTAGGTAGTACTCAGTCTTGGTTCTCGATGGTTAATTTTTATTGTTTTTATTATTAAAGAAAACGGAAAATGTTTTTGAGTTTTTAATTTTTATATGATAATTATAATAATAATATATATAGAAAGAAAAGAAAAATATTTTTGTATTTTATATTGTTTTTGGAAAAAAGGAACTTCTGATAGAAGGATCTCGAATCACTAATCGCTAAAATTCTTCACAATAGTCGCAGCACACCTCCCCGGCAGCGGCGCCAAAATTTGATTCCTCCCAAACTAGTTATCTTTTATTTCTCTATCACACAAGTCAACCACTTGTGAATGGTCAACCGTAATAAATGATAAAATATAAACAGTCTCAGAACGAATACTCGTGTGTAGTGTGAAACCAGGCAAGTGATCACCCGGATCGTTTCCCAACGAGATGTGAATGGAAAACTGTGAAAAGCTAGGATTAGAGTGATTGATGATTTAGATTGCTTTTGATTTTGCTTTATTTAACAATTCTAAATAACAAACAAAAACAGATATACACAGGAAAATTAAAACGCGAATAAATAAACTAAAACGCGCAACGAAAAATCTAAAATGGGACAAAAAACTAAAATTTAGAAAATTAAAACCTAAAAATTGTAAAATAACTAAAAACTTATTTAAAACTTAAATTATATTTTTTTATACTTTTTATTTAATTATTATTAATTATTTATTATTTAATAACTTATTAAACTATTTAAATTTATAAAAAATACTAAATGAACTAAGAAAATTCTAAAAATTTTTCTAAAAATATTACTAAGTAAATAGAAACTAAGAAAATTATAAAAATGAAAATTACTTAATTAAAATTTAAAAAGATAAATTCTATTAAATAGAAGCTATCACTTTATTTCTATTTTTGATTTTCTTAAGGTCTAAAAATATTTATATATTTTTCCTAGATTAAAAATGACAAAATAAAATTATGAAAATTAAATTTATATTTTTCTGATTAATATTCTAATTATTATGATTTAATTATTATTAGAAACTAATAAAAAAGATTAAAATTATTAAAACTATTCAGAAAATTATGAAAATTTACAGATAAATCTAAAATATAAATTAAAAGATAGGAAAAATAAAATGAAAGGTTTAATAAGCCTGGAGAGCTGATTTGGGCAGATAAGCAGTTGGCAAATAAGCCAAAAATAAGCTAAAAAGCACTAAACTCAACCAAATGCTCAGGACAGGTTAAACCAACTTAGATAAGCTTAAAAAAACTTATTTAAAACAGCTAATCCCGCAGATAAGCCAATTAAGTACCCAATCTGTTTCAAACTTAAGACAGAAATTAGCAGAAATGAGGCAACTTGCAGGGCAAATTAAGCTAGGAAATAAGCTACTGAGATGCAATATTAAGGGGGCAAAATTAAGCTTATACTATGAGCTATATAAAAATCCTAAAAGCCCTATCAGAAACTACCCAATTGATGTCCAATTTGATCAAAGATCAGCAGCTCAGAACAAGCTTAAACCTGAATTTTTGACTTTTTCAGAAAAACACAATGGTTGACTTTGGTGAACTTTGATCTTGTTATACTAACTGATTATGATGTATTAAGGTGTAATAAGACTAGATTGAGCAAGTTTAACAACTTCTTAACACAAAAGCATGATCTTGGATCCTAAAACCACATCAGACAACAAAATGAGAGGGATCAAAGGCTATTTTGACTTCTTAACCAAGAAGCACTGAGTTTAATGGTTTCACTGAGTTATTAGAACCTTATGCATCAAACATCAAACAAGAACAATGATACATATAACCTTTAACACAACTTATGCAGTAAATCCAAACAACCCTTTATCAATCCTAATTTGTGAATATCAAAGCAACTGAATGTTTTGATCCTCAAATCTGTTCTCAAACCTTATACTATCATCAACAAAGATCAAAGAAACAAGAAACAACAAGAACATAAGCCTCAAACACAGAAATGACCCAAGTGGTATTTTGACTGTGAAAAGTGAAATCTTTAGCAACTAAGTATTCCAACAAACAAGACCTCAATATTAAGATAGATTATGGTAGACTAACAACAAACAAGCATAGAAACACAGATATAACAAAGATTAATCAACAAAGATATTGAACTGAAAAAATTGAGAATAAGCTTACAAATGAACACCAAGCGGAAATTTTGAAACCAAGAACCAAGTATCAATCCTATAAGTTCTCCACAGAACCACTAACCCAAGGGCAATCCAAAATACCCCTTGCTCCAGATTTTCTTGATCATAACCATGACTTTGAATAATGAAGCTTTTTTGTGATATTTTGAGTTTTATTGAGTTTTGATTCTATACTGACTTTTAAAGTTACTAATAGCTTTAATAAGCTATCTAGGAGCTTATGTGATCTAAAACAGGTCTTAACATCAACTATAACATGAAATGAGTAAACTTGAGATTTTGAGCTTGAAAATGCAAATACTGAATTCGTAAAGATGGAACTGAAATTGAAACTGAAAGTAACTTTGATTAACAATGAATTAACTTAAACAAGAGCTTGAAAGCTTTTACATACACTGGAAATTTGAAATTGACTTATACGAAACTAAACAACTAAAATTATACTAGATAGATCTTTCCTCTGCTTTTCCCTTGATATATATTGATCTCTGAGACTCCCCACTTGATTCTGAACATATCCCATCAATAATATTGACCATTGGATGAGTCAAATTAATCCAAGCCGTTTAAACTAACTTTGGCGCCAAAAGTGAAATTGGTAGCTTGTGGCCGTTTTTTCTCAATTAATGCATCTTGGGGTGTTGTGGAGGTGGCAGGGGACAAGTAACATGGATTAGTAGCCAAGTTGAGGAGGTTTGATAGCAAAACCAGTAAAGTGAGTGCTATAGTGGTGGATTTTGTGGAAAATGGTGGGAAAGGCATTAATTGTGGGTGTGGGTTAGCTGTGAGGTGGAAGGTATGTGAGGGGAGAGTAGGTGATGAGCTAGGGGGTGAGGTGGTGGTGGAAAACCACCCTGGTATTGGTGTTTGCAGGCTGGGGAGAGGGGTGTGAACAGTGGTGGTGGTTTGGCGGGTTTGGAAGGTCAAACGGGGTCAAACCCCCGTTTTTATTATTAAAGGGTGTTGGGTCGGGTTGTATTAATAAAGGATTGGGCTTGGTTGGGCTGGGTTTAGATAATTAGGATGGGTTGGGTTTAGATAAGTGATGGGTTGGGTTATTTTTAATTAAGGATCCGGTTGGTTTATAGTAGCTAAATCACAAGGACCAATCTTGTAACTTCTGAAATTTGGAGGACCCAACTGTAAATTCACAATAAATATCACAAGGACCAATTATGCCATATATGATTAGTTCAAAGGTTTATTTTTGATAATTCTCTATTTTCAAAACCTTAAGGACCATTTTTGACATTTTTCAAAGTTCAGGGACTAAACTTGTAATTTTATGAAACTTCACACCAAAGGACTATATATGTTTATTTTATGATTCTTAAAGGACCTTTGATGACTTTTCCTGTTTTTAGAATAACCAGGGACTAGATTTGACAACTTTTGAAAGTTGAGGGACTGAAACTGCCAAATATGCAAACTTTGTTCGTTTTTCACTTGTTTTTAAACATTTTGCATCTGAAACATATAAAACACAATTCTGGGATAATTTCAGTATTATGATGCATTTCTGAGTGTTTTTGGATGTTTTGGCAGTTCAGATTAGGTAAAAATGATGAATATTTAGACACTCATCATAAACCTTCACATTTTATTTTACTACTATACTTTTACACTTATCTAATAACCTAAAAAAAAGAAAGAAAGATAAAACCCTCCCCCATTAAAGCCTAGGCCGGCCACCCTCATAACCACATTCACACTCTTCATTTTCCATACTTCAAGAACTTCATCATTTCATTTTCCATGCAAATCTCTCTCAATACCTAAAAACCATCCATTTCCCTTCTCCTCTCATGTGGGCTGCCGAAAATCATCACACAAACACACTCATATCATCTTGATTTTAACCACAAAATCATCTCTACAACATCTTCTTGAAGGTGCTCACAAAAGATGGTGGCTTGAATCAAGGTTTTGAAGGTTCTATTGGAGTTTTCTTGGGGTTTTCTTGAAGTATTCCTCAAGGTCGATTAGAAGTCCTTACAAGGTGTTTAGAAGCTGTGATTTTTAGGGTTTATCAAGGGTGATTCTTGGGTATAAAGGTTGGTTAAAAGGCTTGGGTATTAAATCTCTTGGTTGATGATTATTAGGCTAGTGTTCTTGTTCTTAATCTCTTGTTCTTCATCCATAAAAGCCTTGTAAGAAACCAACCTTCATCTTTTCATTTCTCTACTATACATACAAGTTACTTGATGTGTTTTATATGCCTCATAAGTTATTGATGCTTAAATATGCTTGGTACATGTTAAAAATTACAAGAAAACACTAAAAAGGACTTATTCTGAAAACACTATTCTGATCAGGGGTAGAAACGTAATTAACTGGATGAAACAGTAGACCATGGACCTAAACTAAAAATATGTAGTTGTAGATCTATGTCTTGTGGTCATTTCCATGGGTGGTGATTCCCGTGACGACACCCGATGATTAAACTAAAAATATTTTCGTGAAACATGTCATATTCTGAGTAAGAAATTTGAAACCTATATAAGTCATTTTGTTTCTACACGACTACCTATTTCTCAAAACATAAAAGTTGTAGATAATATTTCAACTTAAACGTGGCCATAAGAATGAGATTAATCGGGCTTTTAGAACTCAATATATTGTATTTTTCGTGGGACTGTTGTGATATTAGTGATTTCAGAACTGGATAGTAAGGGGAAAAATAATAATTTCACTACTGTTACGAAACTTCTAAATTAGTGGGCCCCACAAATATTGTTAGTATGGTCGAATACCTTTCCGAGGATATAAAGAACTTAATTTTTCGACTTACGGTTTGAGAGATATGAATTTTTAAAAGTGGTTAAGTTATAAAAATTCCATCAGATTTTGAGTTAAAAGTTATGAAAAGGTTAATAACTTATGAATTTGGACCCCTAAGTTTCATTTTGAACCACCTAATATAATTTGGACCTTTAGTCATAATCTGAACCTTTTGACTAAGAATTGAATCCTCTGAATAAATTGAACCCTTAGACTTAGATTGGACCTTTAGTACTTATTTTGGACATAGGAATAAAAAGGGACTAGAAACATGAAATTTTGTAAGAAAAGTAAAATTTATACTTGTGAGTCATTTTTAAATACTAAATTAAATCTTGATGCTTATTTAAACTTTGTGTACCAAGCATAATTTAGATCGTAATTTATATAGCATATAATAATGATTGTATCATTATTCATAAAAGCTAAGACACACGTATATATTCTAGGTTGCTCGTAGAGTACTTGCGGTTATTTCATCATCACTTCACTTGAACGTTCACTTTTGATTTCGGTGAGTTCGTAGCCTCACCTTTACTCATTTTAATGTTTCATAAACCTCGCGAGGGGGATACATGCTAGTTTTTAAAACTGAATACAAGTAGTTTTTGGTATGCTGGACCCGATACATGATTATAGTTATTGAGTATCTCTTGCCATTAAAAGTCCCTAACATCATGAACCGTTAATTCCATGGGAAGCGCTAATATTATGAATATGCATATTTGGTTTGACAAGCCTGTCCGGATGAGTAGCGCTCATTTTTAACGGGTAGCATAATATTGAGTATATCTTGGTAAATTGGCAAACTTACCTCTTTAGGGCATACTTTATTTCGGTTAAGTTTCGGTGTCATGAGCCTTGATACTATAATCTGATTACACGACTTGTAGTGCATTACTTTTCGCCCGATGAATAATACTTGTATTCAACTTATTATTTATTAAACTCTGTGAATTTCACTCAACTTTATGTTGACCTTTTTAGCATGTTTTATCCCAGGTCCGTAATATGTTAAAGCTTGGATGGGCAGCGCAAGGATATGGATATCGACAATGATGGCCCATGTTTTAAAATTACATTCGATGAAACTTAAACTTTTAAACTCATTTTATGTTTAAACTTATGTTGCTTTTAAACACTTGTGTTGTGTTGAACTTTGGGACCTTCTTTTGCTTACTCTGATTTTATCGAATGTGAATGATTTATTATAAACATCTCTATCTTGAGTTCGTTTACTATACTTGTACGATGTGACTAATAAATAGCATCCCATGTTGTATTCTGCTGCGTTCCGAAAATGGGGGTGTTATAAACATATAGTTCAGATGTAAGAAATTTATATTCAAACTTAGGTTATAATTCAAATTATCAAATAAAAATGTGAATCAAATTTTTAGGGTTTTATACCTCACCTCATAACCTGCAATGTTTTGCAAACTATCATGACTCTAAGATTCCCTTACTCTACCAAAGGACACCTCCACTAACTTTAATTCAAATCACACCATTCTTGCCTATATAAGGCTTCACCATTGCAAGCATTTCTTGCATCTCATCTTCAACCTCACATTACCCATTCACCATTTCTTCCACCCAAGCATCAACAACTCACATCTCCAAGAAACCTAGGATTACCGTTAGGCCACCATCCAAACCTATTCTCATTGATCTCACCAATGATGATGAAGCCACAACACCACCTTCCTAAAGCACTCCTAACTCACCATCTCCATCAAATGCTCCTTCCAAGACACCATCCACTAGGACAACTTCTTCATCATTCTCTTTTTTTGGCACCATGCCATCATCTATGGATATCACACTTTCTCTCTCACCAATAACTCCTTTGGACTATGCCATGCCAACACCATCATCCTCATACACACCACCTCCTCTATCTCCAATCATGGGGCAGCCTATCCAACTTCATCCGGTTGATTTACATAGTGCTAATTGCCTATGTTGTCTTCACAACCGCAACCTTATCTTCTTTTTAAGGGATGAACTTCAGTTTATGTTCTCCTACGTTGAACACCTCTTGACACCACCACAAGCTCCAATCATACCACCACCTCCACCAACCAATAGCCCAAACTAACTAAATATGTTTATGTTTAGTTTTCAAGAATAAATGATTAGGATCCCTTTTGGACTAGAAGCAAATATTAGGGCCTCTCAAGTCACTAAAGATTATTATGTGCTTCTTGTAGTTTAATTTTCTTGTTTGTATTGTAATCATACTTTATGTATGATTCCTTTCTTTCTTAGTTATGAATGAATGGACTTGTTTTTATTATTATTAGTTAGATATGGTTGGTTGACATTTTATATTTGGTTACTTAGCTTCTCTTTTATAGTGTTTTATGGTTGGATATTTGTCTTGGGTGCTACATGTTAGATTTTGTATCTTTTTCATCTAACTTTGTTTTGTGGCAAGAACCTTTGCTCGATTCCTTGGTGCCCTCCAAACAAGGGGGAACATACATCAAGGGGGGGTCTTATCGTTGTTACGCCATTCTTTTTGCTTTGACAAAAAAGGGAGAGAAATGGGATATAAACTCAAATTAGAAACTTGCTAAATTAATTTTCACCTAAAATGAGTTTTTGTTTTGTCATTATCAAAAGGGGGAGATTGTTGATACAAATAATGTCTAAAAACGTTATTTCTATTTTTCGACATCTCTACATGTTGATGATAACAAAATGTAAAAACTGTAGAAACGTGGGGGGGGGGGGGGGTTTGAATACGTTCCTAATTAAAATCTTAAATGTTTCGTATCAAATTTCCAATCAAGCGTGGCTAAATTATTAATAGTGGTTATGATAACAACTATGTATATTTATATCCAACTTATAACAACAGACACACAGAAAGAGTAAGAGAAATTAGAGCTAGTTTAGTTAGACTCTGTGGACGGTCCCTTATATATACGGACGGTCCCATAAATATTTGGGACCGTCTGTCTGTTTAAAGGACCGCCAGCAGTGGCGTGTTTTAGACAGTTGATGAATTATGTATTGGCGTATTTTAAGTTATCTCAGGCTATGTCACACTTACATTCTCAATATAAGCGACAAGCCACACAAACACAAACTTAATGCAATTGTAACTACTAACGATAAATGCACGAATAAAAAGTAAAGAGATGAGGTAGAAGAAAGCGCAAACCAGACACGGTGATTTATAGTTGTTCGGCACGAAGCACATCTTAGCCCTACTCCACTCCCCGAGTACCCAACTTGAGAGTTACTTCACTAGTCAACACGCTCCCTTTAGGCGGAACAAATCGTACACCAAAGCTTACACCAATTTAACGACACTAAGCGGAATGTCGAGTCCTAATCCTAGCTAGAACCAATCTACACACAAGACCACGTGGCTACACGGACTTACACACCGTCCACTTGAATCATCACCCAATCCAAGTCTTCAAGGACCTTCACCCGGTCCTAATCTACACACGGACGTACACACCGTCCACTTGAATTATCACCCAATCCAAGTCTTCACGGACCTTCACCCGATCCTAATCTACACACGGACGTACACACCTACGGACGTACACACCGTCCTAATCTACACGCAATCACCTATGGACGTACACACCGTCCTAATCTACACAATCAACTACGAATTTACACTTTGTCTGGATTTACACTTACACACCTAGTCAGGACTTACACACAAGTTGGATACACTAATGTACAAAATGAGAGACTTTGGAGGAAGAAGAGAATCATAACACAAGTTACGTATGTGTGGACTACATTATAACACTTCAATTCTTGATGACTTTGAGTGTTTGTTGATCCCAGATGAGCTTAACGATCTTGTTAATTATCTTAGATGTGGATCTAAGACAATAGGTATAGAAACTTGTTAGCATTTAATTTATTAAATGTGAAGTGATGGTCATTTGCAAGAATATAACTTGTGTGTCATGTGTGTCAATTAGTCTAGAAAGTGGGCTAGTGGTATTAGTTGTGTTTGTAATATAAATGTATAAGTGTAATACAAACATTAGCCCACATAAAGCCCATAGCAAAGCCCTAATGGCGCCGGCCATAGGGGTATATAAACACACACTCTTACTCTTTTTTAAGAGTCTAAGATTAGCATCTCAAGTGTGCCTCAAAGATAAGAATAGGTGAGAGTGTGTGTGTACTCAAAGTGTCCTTGTATTATTTCCTTCAAAGTTATAATCATTTGACCAAGATTTTACCCCATACGATCCATACATCTTTCATCTATATTATTATCTTGTTCTTGAGTGTCTCGAGTAGTTCTTAGATCGTTTGTGTGATATAAAGAGATGTCTCGATCTCTACAAGTGGTATCAATACGCCATACAACGAGGTAGGAGGTTTTTGAGTTCGGTTTGTGTTCCATAAAAACCCACTGTCGCGTTTTTGATCTTTAAAAACGTGAATTTTTGTGTTTTTCTTGGAATCGTACGCATTTCTCAAGGTTTAAGGTTGTGTTTTTTACTGATTTGAAGCGTGGTTTTGTGAAGATTTCATTGTTTTCTAGTTGAATCTTGGGTTTTAAGGTTGGATTTGTTGTTGTTCTAAGTGTTTAGATCGACAACAATTATTGAAGATTGTGTAAGTTTTGTTCTTGGATCTTAATCATTGTTTCTTGCGTATAATTCTTGCAAAAGAATTATTGGTGAGTTGGTAAAGAGTTGGTAAGATCTCACAGTGGATAAGCCTCACAAAGTCAAAGTTGGTGAGAGTTGGTGAAACTGCCACCTATCGAAATTGTGCTTTGGCATCTCTTTCGCAATTGTCATATCTTTTCGCAATTGTCATATCTTTTCGCAATTGGGTTAGACTTTCGCAATTGGTACAACTTTTCGAAATTCACTATATTTCGCAATTGAAGCAAATTTTCGCAATTGAAGCAAATTTTCGCAATTGGACCAAATTTTCGCAATTGGATCAAAATTTCGAAATTGGATCAAATTTTCGCAATAACAAGCAAACTCCACGATCAAAGAACCGAGACTTCACATCAACCACAATCAAGGATAACCTTCAACAACAACTCCTATTTCGTTGCAACGATCCTTCAGCAACTTAATCATACAAAACATCAACGATGACTACTCAACAAGACATTCATGCTGCCGGTGCAGAAAACCGTCCTCCAATGCTAGAAAAAGGTGGTTACCTACCATGGACGAGTCGTATGCTCCGATACATGAAAACCAAGCCTCAAGGTCAAGGGAGACTCTTGATTAACTCCATCGAGAATGGTCCATTCAAGCCTCGTAAGATTTGAGTCACAGCTGGAAATCCTAATGCAACACCTCCCACTCCAGAGACCTTCTGGGATCAAACGGAAGCTGAATACACACCAGAAGATTGGAAGCAAATAGAAGCTGATGACTTGGCAATGCATTTAATCCAACTCGGTTTACCACGAGAAATATTTTGTGCTGTAGACAGTTGTGAAACTGCCTATGCTATGTGGGAACGAGTTAGACGGCTTTGTCATGGCACCGAAATTGGTAAACAAGACATTGAAAACAAGCTTCTAACTGAATGGGAGAAGTTCACATCCACTCCAGCTGAACCAATTGAATCTTACTACAAACGGTTTTGTACTCTCATGAATGAGCTGATCCGAAACAAGCTGACACCAACTCAAATTGTTCAAAACATCAAGTTCATCAACAATCTACCAGAGGAATGGGGACGATATGTCACTATTGTCAACCAAACAATGAACCTTCACGAGGTGAACTATGATCAGCTCTACGACTTCCTAAAGCAAAACCAGGCAGAGGCAAATGAAGTCAGAAATGAGAAGTTAGCAAAGCAACATGACCCTCTAGCACTCATTGTCCAAACGCCTACACCTGCAACAATAAATACACAACCCGCTTCATCTTCCACCCAACACTTCATGCAACAACAATATACTCCACAATCATCATTCTATCCACAACAACAACATGTCATCCCACAACAACAATACCCGCAACACCAAGAATCCGATTTTAATGTTCAGGATGAGTCAACTGCTGCTTTGAGTCAAGCATTTGCTTACCTAACAAAAGCATTCCAAGGACGCTACTCCACACCTACCAACAACAACCAAAGAATCTCATCGAACACTCGCAACAAGCAAATTGCACAGCCGAGTTTCAACATGGGACAACAAGGACAGATGGTTGGGGGATATGGGAATCAACAAGGATATGCTCCTCGATATCAGATGGGTAATTAGAATGCAGAGCAGTATGTTGGTAATCAGATGGGCCGGTATGCAGGGAATCAGATGGGTACAGCTGTTGGAAATCAGAGGGGTCCGAATGCTGGGAATCAGTATGGGAATGTTGCTGCTCAATGTGCTGGGAATTTTAATTAGGGTAATATGTTAAAGTGTTTCAACTGTCAGGGTGTCAGTCATATGGCTAGGAACTGTCCCGACAAGCCGAATAAGAGAGATCCGGCTTATCTGCAGAAAGCATTAATGTTGGCAAACAAGGAAACGGCTGGATTACAGTTGAGTGCAGAAGAGAATGACTTCATGGCTCTTATGGATGATACGGAAGACCTTGAGAACATCGACGCGAACTGCATTTTCATGGAAAATCTCCAGGAGGCTAAGTACGACACAAATTCTGAAATACCTCCTGTATATGACACCAATGCAGTATCTGAGGTACCATCATATGCTACATGTCACAATAATGAAATATTTGATATGTCGACTCATGATGAACGGCATCCTGCGACTCAAGAATCCACTTATGACACATATATGGACACACCAAGTTGTAGTAATACAAATATGGCAACTCCAGATATGGATCTTAATGGAGACTTCGAGTCCCAGCATGTTGAGAATGATGAGGAAACACGTGTGTTTTTTGAATCATTATTGCATAATTGTAGTGTTGAAATTGAGAACGTTAAAAAGGTCAATCGAGATGTTAAGGCCGCGAATGAAAAATTGACCGCTGAGCTTGAGAGATATAAGGTCAATGAAAGAGCTTTTGATTTTAATAACAAACGACAGTCAGAACTTGAAATTGGTTTAAGAGATTCTGTTTTAAGAGAAGAACATCTGCAAATCAAATTGGACACACTTGATGTTAATTTGAACATGAAAAAAAAATCCTTAAACACAGAAATTTCTGAATTAACCAACCAACTTTCTAAACAAAAATCAACTTGTTCTGATCTTGAAAAAGAAAAGAAAGAGTTGAATGAAAGGTTTTCAAAACGTGAAAATGATCTTCTTGCTGAGATCGTTGACAAACAAGAAACCATTAAAAAGTTGGAAGATTTGCTTGTAAAAACGGGTCAGTCCACGTAAACAGTTAACATGCTAATTAACGATCCAAACCCGATTTTACATACAATGAAGAAAATGGCTATCGGTTGTGAAAACCCTTATTATCTCAAGAAAGCTCAGAAAGAACATAATGTGTTATATAATGGTAGTGTGCTAAATGCTTCACATGATCCTCCCGAGGTTCATGATTCTTATGAAATGATAGAGCTTACTGAACAGGGTAGAATTAAAATGAAACAACTGAACCCAAAAATTAAACCAATTGATTATAACAAGCTTAACACAGATTCTGGCGTTCATCTTGTTCAAAAAGTGTCACCAATTTTTTTCAAAAGACCAGTTGCTGTCGCGAGACGCAAAGTTATTTCAAAACATCTGTCTAACATCGAACAAATGTCCTCTAAAAACACTTGTAACACAAGTGTAGCTAGACTATATTTGGACGACCTTAAACAGGGAATTGAAACGCTTCAAAGCGTTGTGGCATCCAAAATAAACAGTAACTACAATGTCTGGTCTTCAAGTTTTCATACCGAACAGAAAAGGATGTTTGAAACAGAAATCAATCCTCATATCGCTGCGATTTATGCGATAGTTCAAAATGTTGAAAATAATCTTTTGAAAGAATCAGCCGAATTTGTCAAGGACCACAAATCCCTGGTAAAGGAAGCAAATGAAAACATTGAACACATCAAAGTTTTGGAAAGACATAATGACATTCTCTCTGAAGTAGCTCTATCGACCGAAATTATGTCAATTATTTATCAAACATATTCTGTGGAAGATGATGAAAGACTCCGAGCTGAGACTTCTGCAATTGTTGTAAAATATGAAAATTCTCTTGCCAAGATCAAAAAAGAAAATTTCACATATTTTAAACAACTTGATCGGAAAAAGGAAGAATGCAAGTATGACAAATTGTCGTATGAGCGTTCCTACCACAACATGCAAAAACAAATTGATCTTTTGAAGTCTCAGCTTGAAAGTCAAAAAGGGAAGGGTGAGGAAACTAAGGGTATAACACCATCAACCCCCTTGCCTAATGAGAAAGGAAATGAGAAAGCTGTTGTCCAAACATCGAATGTAATAGCACCTGGCCTTTATAGGATTAGTCCCACTACTGCGTCTGGCTCTACATCTAATACATATAGGGCGATAGACAAAAGTAAAAAAAGATAATCCAAATGAGATTAGGATTGCTACCACAACATCTCCGGACAACAACATAAATTCTAATGAGTGTGCCTTAACTTCTACAGGATTAGAAAGCAACTCTAGGAGCAGACGAAAGCCTAGGAGCAATACCAGGAAAACTAGAGTCTCGCCTGTCTCTGAGAGTGAATGCATGGAAGTAGAAGAACACCCTAGGAATTTATTGCTTTTGAAAAAGAAACATATGTCATCAGACTGTAATGTTAAGAACACTGTTTCAAGTGCATGTAATGAATCTGTTTGTTTAATGCGCCAGAAATCATTATCTGAAAATGTTTGTGATGATATTGTTTCTAAAAATGTGAATGCTATGCCTGAACAGAAAGATGTCCCTCCACTAACTAGTGCTAGGAATAGATTTGTTAACAGTCTTATTGCAGTATCTAGGACAATCTCTAGTACTCTATTGCCTAGGGACTATCTTAAGCATTGTGCATGGAAACCAACGGGTAGAAAATTTACACGTAAGAATGGCAAATTAAAAGTTGTTCCCGTAGAAAAAAATTAAACCTTCTTTGTGTGTGCTTCATTTGTTACCCCTAACCCCATGGAACCAAATGAAATACGGTTTCCAAATGCAAGTTTTTTCTGTTCTTGGCAGGTAATCGAAATATGTCTTTGGATCGTAGACTCGGGTTGCTCCAAGCACATGACCGGGAATTTGAAGCTGCTAATCAACTTTGTGTGGCAGTTCATGGGAACTGTACGATTTGGGAATGATCATGTTGCAGCTATTCTGGGTTATGGTGATCTTCGGTTTGGAAACTAGTTGATCACTCGAGTTTACTATGTCGAAGGGCTGGGACACAACTTTTTTTCAGTTGGGCAGTTTTGTGATGCGGATTTAGAAGTGGCATTTAGGAGAAACACTTGCTTTGTTAGGAATTTGGTGGGGGATGATCTCTTGATTGGGGATCGTGGCACCAATCTCTATGCAATAGACATAAACCAAATGGCCTCTTCATCACCAATTTGCCTTATGACAAGGGCAAGCGAAACAAAGTCCTGGTTGTGGCATAGACGTTTGTCTCATCTTAACTTTGACACCATAAACAAACTTGCCAAAGACAATATCGTCAATGGTCTCCCAAAATTCAAATACACCAAAGAACACTTATGTGCATCCTGTGAGAAAGGAAAGAGAAAAAGAGCAACATATAAACCTAAACCCGTACCTAGCTCGGTTGATAAGTTACATTTGTTACATATGGACTTATGTGGCCCAATGAGAGTTGCAAGCATAAATGGGAAAAAGTATATTCTTGTAATCGTCGATGACTATTCAAGATATACATGGGTAAAGTTTCTAAGGTCGAAAGACGAAACAACAGGCATCATCATCACCTTTCTGAAGCGGATTCAAGTTCTACTTCAAGCTCTAGTAAGGATAGTAAGAACTGATAATGGCACGGAATTCACAAATCAGGAGTTAAGGACATATTTTGAAGAATCTGGTCTTACTCACCAGACATCAGCTGTTAGAACTCCACAGCAGAATGGGGTAGTTGAAAGAAGAAATCAAACTCTTGTGGAGGCTGCTCGCACAATGCTGATTTATTCAAGTGCACCGTTATTCTTATGGGCTGATGCTGTTGCCACTGCTTGTTTCACTCAGAACCGAACCCTAGTTCATCCAAGATTCAATAAAACCCCGTATGAACTAGTGAACAACAGAAAACCAGATATTTCTTATCTTCATGTATTTGGTGCTTTGTGCTATCCAACAAATGACAGGGAAGATCTGGGAAAGTTGAAAGCTAAGGGTGATGTAACCACTGTGAAAATCCCACTTTAAGATAAGCTAGCACTCAGAATATTTATCCTTTTCTACGTGTAAATTTTTTTTATTTGATTGTATCTCCTATCTCATGTGACGTAACTCACATCCCTGATAAACGTGCTCCCACACAGACCTGCCTAACGAATCTAATGTTTATTTCATAAACATCACAACATGAAAACATTACAAAATACCATTTACCATTTTACGATAAATCCTTAACAAAAGTACAAACCAAAACATTCACTATCTATGTAGAATTTCTAGGAAACTCTAAAATTTATCACAACACCAAATATGAATAACTAAACCCTAGAACATAAAAGTACAACCCATCTGAGTTAATGTACAAGTCATTAAAGCACCAGAAACCCTAATTCTATTTTAATTCCCGATAAAACCCTAATTACATAAAACTATGATTTTATGTGCAGAATTCACAAACCCTAAATTAATTATATAATATTTTTACAAAATATTATGTTTACAAGTTATTTAAGCTAGAGTACAAGCCTTTTATGCATGCAAACATTTATTTACAAAATCTTTATTTAAATCCTATTTATAATTATTTTTAAAGCACAAATTACAAACCATGCATACATAATTCTTATAAATTATATTTTATAAACTCACTAATTATTTTTACAAGTCTTTAAACCCAATGTACAAGTGCCTATTACATGTGAACTCAAAATCCTATTTATTTATCTTTTAACATAATAAAAATTAATAAATAATTTTTACAACTTAATAAATTAATAAGACTATATTTTTCTCACATCCTAAATTATTGTACAACTCATTTAAGCCTAAAATACAACTCCTCTAAGCACAATCTATTTTCTTCCTATTCCTATGTAAAACGATTTAAAAAAATAAAAACAACAAACTTAAACATTTTCTAAACAATCAAATACATGAACTAACTAGACTTATCTCTTCATAAACCCTAAGTACTACTTATCTAAGCTTAATGTACCACCACTCAAAGCCTTATTCGGTTCCATGCAAATTCCCAGTCGAATCTAAATTCCAAAACTAAACTAGAATTACCTTTACATAAATACCTACACCAAATACATTGTTTCTAGTCCTAATCACACGCTTACCTTCTCCTTCATGTCCCTTTCCATGAGCTAAAACCCTCCTCCTTAAGGGATAGATAACATGGCTGTAAATTGGCTACATCCTTTCCCCCTCCTCCACATCACCACTTGGTGATTTGTATGGAGAAGAAAACTCCACATCATATCCCCTCTCCATAACCTACATGTTCAAACCTCCTCCTCACACATGTCCTCTCCTACATCAACCCATGAAACCCTAATTCATTCTTTTCCTCTATAAATAGCAGCCACCTTTCACCCTTTAACTCACACCACAATTCGACCAAACTTATTCCCATATCACTCAAACCCTATCAAAACAACAACACAATATCATTCCATTTCCCTCCTGATCACAGCTAAATAACAACCCTAGAAAGACTTAAGAACCAAGGAGGAGTTGGTACTCAGGAAACAAATCGATTCGAACTTCATAAAACTCTACTAGAGCCACAACCCTAAGTAAGTATTACAAACTCTTTTAAATTCAGTATCTCTACTTTATATGATCCTAGAAACACTAAAACATAATCACTACAATGAAACATAATCAAAGATAACAAGTTTTCATTTCTTTTTCTTGTTACTGATCTAACAGTAAAACCAACATACCCTATATGTTCGAGTTATTGTAATAACAAATCAATAATAACTAAAACATGTTGAAATATATCAAACATAATCATATCATACATAAGATCATAGTTAAAAACGTTTAAAAACCTAAAAACTAATCGGATCCTATTTTCTGAGTTTATAGCGAGTAGAAAACATCCCCAGACCCTTAACTTTTGACCCAGAAACAAACCCCCAAACGGCCATAATAAAATCTGATATTTGGTATGTCTAAAGTTCACATAGCAAAATTTATTTAGGAAAAAGAATCATGGAAAAAGGTTAAGTTTTCATTAAGTTATCGTGTTCTAAATCGTTGAGAATAGAAAGTTAAATGTTCAGTTATTTCATTTCAATAAAAGTCGACCATCAGTCCCACTTTGGACTAAATTTTCGACCCCTATTTGATCACCAAAAAATCTGTCTTTTCGACATATCAAAGTTCACCCAGCAAACTTTAACTAGGAAAAAGAATTAGGAAAAATGATTTATTCTTCGTCCAGATATCGAGTCTTAAAAATTGCCTTTTATCGCTAGGAATAAGAATAGATTTCCAGTTATTTAGTTTTCAGTTTTATTCGACCAACTGCCCATGTTTAGACCTATATTTCGATACCCATATAAACTCTAAAAATTCTAATGTTTTCCCATATTAAAGCTGACCTAACAAACTTAATTTAGAAACAAGAAACACCTAAAATGATCGAGTGATCAAAAAGTTATTGAATTTCAAAAACCTCCCTATCGCTAGCTTTTAAAACCCATTTCCAGATTTTATTAAAACATATCCCACACGCCCGACTTTTGAAAAATATTTCGAACATCAAACGATTTTCATAAAATACGAAACTTGACATGTTCAAAGCCGACCTGGCTAATTTTTCATAGGAATTGAGAACACGCAAAATGATTTACTTATCACTAAGTTATTCGCATCTAAAACTCTACCCAAGTCATATATTTCATGCGAATTAATTTTAAGATAATTAGAGTTTTAAGGGCTGGTTTTGTAAATATTTGAAATTAAGGATCAATTTTGACAATAACAAACGAACAGGGTAGAAAATGTCATTTTTGAAACTTAAGGGTAAAAACTGTCATTTTCCAAAGTCCAGGGTATAAACTGTCATTTGACCAAACCTTAGGGATTAAAGCGTAATTTTTCATAACTATTATTTTTATCATTTCTATTTTTATTTTTATTTTCTGACTTAATATTAACATAATAAGTTTATTTTATTGACAAACGAACAAGTAATATAATAAACCAACGAACGAAAGATATAACAAACGAACGAACAGAAACATAAGAAACAAAAGATATAAACAACGAAACGGAAAGAACAAATGAACATATATCACCTGAAACTGATTTATGAATATTGGCATAACAACCCAGGTTTCGTGTCCGGAGACGTTTATCAACTGTATTTCATTTTGTTTTCCATCCAGACTGCTCAGGTGAGTTCATAGTCCCACTTTTCTTATATGTTTTCCAAACTTGTGGGGAGATACATGCTACCAAACCGAACACAAATATTTTCCTGATTGTTATTGCAATAAGTTAACTGTTGCCTATTTATTTTAAAAGTCCCTCTTATCATGCACCATTAATCACCTGCGGGTGAGCGCGAATATAGTGAATAGATCTATTGGCAGTTGACGCCCCATTTGTGTTGCTGGTTAAGTAACCAAATGTACTTTATTTGAAAACGTTTAATAAAGAGTTTCAGGCAGACTCCTACCCGGGGGCAAGGTTACCTACATTTAATTATGGGGTAATTTTTATAAACCTGTTAACGCTTTGTGTGTCATGAGGCTTAGTGCAATATTCCGAACTGTGATATAACTGATTTCTCTCATTTAGCTTGTGTTCAACTGATTATAACTTTAAACGCTATGGATTCACTCAACCTTTGTGTTGACTTTTTAAGTATGTTTATCTCAGGTGACTGGAAGTACGATTTGGCACGGAGTGGCAAGGACTTTCTTCTTATAAAAAGAGTGTCTTTTTTTGTTATCATTCAAACGAATAATGTATCATTTATAACGTTTTTCAAAACCTCCCGCTGGGACCTCTGTATGTAAACTCTGATTTAAATAATTGAATGATAACAATTTATTTAAAACGTCTCTTTTCGAGTCGTTTTCTATACTCTTGACTGTGAACCGTGAAGTAACGCCCCAACTTATATTTCCGCTGCGAATATCGAAAACGGGGGTGTTACAGAGTGGTATCAGAGCCTATGGTTATAGAGAACCAAATGTTTTCAAACATTGGACTATAACCGATTTTCACAAAACTTAACTAAAAAGTCCTCCGTGCCACAACGTCACTGAAACGTTACTTATACATGTTTATTTAGTTACATAGTAAAATGTTTATAATTATCGGGTGGTTACAGAATCCTAATTTCCCTACTTATTCTATTCCTCTTATGTCGGACTCGGATATTGAAAAATATCACGACAGTACCGGACATCATGATAATACTTACATCCTCATCACCACTACCCCGTCTACTTTCTTACATATATACCGTCAGATTCCTACATCTTTACCTCCGCCTCCACTATTGTCTATAAGTTTCTATCCCCCATCTGTCTCATTCGAACTTAGTGAAAAATCTAGGACCCTTATCATCTGATGTCATACTTTATCCCGATTTCCTATTTCCGACATCCCTACTCCGCCACGAGTATTTGAGGTGGGTGAAATTCCGTAATCGGCACAGGAACGACAACCGACTATTTTCACCCTGCTGACGCGATTAGAACGGCAAGAAGAAACAGATCGAGACTGCTTAGGTCGCCCCGACAAGCTACCCCTAGGATGCATCGAGGGTATAAAATATAAGAGTTGAAGATTCAGAGACCACGAAGCAGAAGATGGACGAGAATCGTGAGAAGGCAGAGAACCGTCATGAGCAGCTGAGACGAGAAATACCTATGACGAATTGAAGATGTCAGAAGAGAAGAAATGAAGAAGTGATGACAGTTCAGACGAAGATCACTATTTTGGAGAAAATAGTGGGAGATATGCAAGATAGATATTAATAGTAAATATATATCCTCGTCAGCATGATCGTCAAACTGAAAAGTTGACTCGGAGGAGTTCTGGTAGTCACTCAATCAGATTTATATCTACCAGCTTTTGTACAATATCTTGACCATGAGATATGTAGCATAAATACGACGCTTGTACTAATTTTGTTATATATAACAAATTAGCAAGTTATTTATGACTATATGTGGTTTTGATTTTGTTGTATTTTGCTGTGTACGGTATCGGTTGATGTGGACCAGTGATGATCATCCTACCTACGCGTATGATAGTATTTGGACATGTTGCGACCTTATGATTATCATAAGTTTTATCTTGATAATCTAACATGTACAAAATATAAACGTATGTTTTATTATGGTTTTCATAGAAATATGCCTCGCACTTCCCCCGAACCGCCCATGTCCCAAGCTGCTATCCGAAAGCTTGTTGCAGATAGTGTTGCTGCAGCACTAGAGAGTCAAGCAGCAGAATTTGCTCGTACTGGAAGCACTAGCCGACCCAATGGAGAGAACGAGACAGTGACAGCTCGCAAGTGTACTTACAAAGACTTCATAAACTGTCAACCAACTTTCTTTAAGGGAACAGAAGGAGCTACTGAATTAGCTCGTTGGTTTGAATGTACGGAAGTAGTCTTTGTAAGGAGCGGATGTACCGATGACTGCAAAGTTGCTTTTGCTACGGGGACTTTATTGGATGATGCCCTGTCTTGGTGGACTTCGACTACCCAGACTATGGGTGTTGAAGCAGCTCACCAACTGACTTGGGAAGATCTCAAGAAGAAGATGTTGAAGAAGTACTTCCCTCGTACTGAAATTAAGAAGCTGGAGGATGAATTTCACCAACTGGTTGTGAAAGGAACGGATCTCAAGGCATACAACAGGAGGTTTCAGGAGCTTGCTCTCCTATGTCCAACTATTGTGCCGGATCTGGAGAAGATGTTGGAGAAATATACGGAAGGATTACCTCGAAACATTGAGGGAAATGTGATTGCATCCAAGCCACAATCATTGGAAGAGGCGATTACTATAGCTCAACAGTTAATGGATCGTGAAACCAAGCGAAGTTCCACTCAAGGAAGTAATGATCACAAGCGAAAGCTTGATGATAGAAGGATCACCCATCACCACAACAACTACCAACACAATCGCAACAACCACCACCATCAACAGAATCACCGACAGGAGACTACTAAAGCCTATACCGCCACACCTGCTGAGAGGAGTGGTTATGTTGGAAGAAAACCGTCATGTAGTCAATGCCTGTTGCACCACTATGGTCCGTGCACTGTTAAGTGCGCAAGGTGTCAGAGGATTGGACATCAGACCAAAGACTGTAGAGCAACAGGAGCCAACCTACAGCTAGTAACCGTAACTTGCTTCAGATGCGGTGAAAAGGGGCATTTCAAGAGCCGGTGCCCGAAATCAAAAGACGACCAGAACAATGGTGCCCGCGGAAGAGCGTATATGCTAGGAGATGGGAACGCACAACCAAACCAAGACTAGTGCAGGAGAATGAGAACTCGTTAAGATCCCGACAATGTCAAGGAATGACATCCCTATTTAAGCAGAAGATAAATTACCGCTATAGCTAAATAAATCGTATCGTAAAACGTCCTAAACATATTTCCTATTATACTCTACCTTAGTTACGATGGTGTAACAACTATTCGTCTATCATATGAAATCCTTACCTTGTAATATTTCCATAATAAATCTGCGTCAAATTTCAGTCCCTATTCCATTTGTCCTATTTCCGGTCATTACGTAACAATACCCTATATCTCCGTAAGAAATTCACTCAAACCCTATGATTTATTTTAAATCAGTACTGATAGTCTGCTAAAACGGTCACAAGCTAAACCTCTCACGAAGAAAAGTCAACTCGCGACACTTTAACGCAACAATCGATTGTAAATAACCAGATAAGCGTATACCCGGGTCGAGGTCCCAACGAGGTGTGAAATTGAGGATAGCGTTTGCGGTTTGGTATTAAAATGCTTGAAATAACGAGGGTTTGCTTGGGTTCTAATATCTACTAAAACGAAAATCAAAATAACGTAAACCGGAAATTAAAAACGTGCATAAACGTAAAATTTTTGAAAAACTAATCCTACGGGTACCAAATTAATTTTCCTACATCCTAAATGACAAAAGAAAATTTTGAAAAAAGAAATTATATTTTTTTGACTTTTAATTAATTTTTTATGAATTAAAAACATTTTAAAACTAATTAAATTCTAAAAAATACTAAACTGTGAAAAAAAAATCTAAAAAATCTTTGGAAATTACTTTGAACTAAATAAAAGATGAGAAAATTAAAATTTGTGAAAAAGCTAATTCTAATAAGCTGATAGAACTGAAACAGTTTTAAATAAGCTAAGTTAAAAGGAAAAAGAAAACTAATAAAAGAAAAAGAAAAGGAACGGTTTATGAAAAGCGATGCAAGAGCAGTCGGTTAGAGCAGTGGTGATGTGAGCTAGGTGACCCAGGTTCGAATCCCTTGGGTCACCTTTTTGTTAAATCTATATATATATATATATATATATATATATATATATATATATATATATATATATATATATATATATATATATATATATATATATATATATATATATATATATATATTTTTTTTTTTTTTTTTTGGTTTTTCTTTTCTTTGAAACTAATTAAGCAACAATAGTAAATACTTTTTAAACTAAAAAAAAAAACATTTTTGAATCTAACTAAAAAACCTCAGTAACAGCTTAATACATCTTATTAGTTTGGGAAATAAGCAAAAGAAAGGCAAACAAGCCAAATAAGCTCATAGCTATTCTAAAGAGCTAGAATTAAGAAGATAAGCTAGTAACTAACTAGAAAACTATAATGGAATCACAGTAAGCAGATAAACTCAAAATAAGCCAACATAAGCTAATATACCAAAGAGGGTCTGCTGCCTCACATGGTGCAGGGCACAAATAGGGGCAGAGGGCAGTTAGCAGGCCAAAAATAAGCTATAACATAAGCTCCTAAGTCCATAATAAACTCAAACAGATCTGAACTACCTAGCAAGCTACTTGTAAAACAAAATCTAGAACCTAAAACCTATTTTTAACTAGATTAAATCTGATATAAAAAAGGGAAGCTATAAGGGACTGATGTGGGAAAATATGCAGGTCAAGAACAAGAACAAACTTCCAAAATCTATCCTAACTCCAAATAGCCTCAAAATAAGCAGATAACCATACAGAAGAACACATAAGCAAATAAACCATAAGATAAGCAGTTTGATAAGCAGGTTGACCAAGAGTTGACCAAGATATAAAAACAAGAAACTTTAAAATTTCATTAACTGAAAAATAAATTACATAACTGGAAATACAATGAAAGATAAATAACAATAAAAAGACATACCTAAATTAAAGCTAAATTAAAACCTGGATAACTACTGCTACCCTATCTTCTATTTATACTAAAAAATAAAAATCCCTAATTTTCTGAGTGTGTTTTTCGTGTGAGTGTGTTCCCTTCGCTCTACTTGTGCTTCTTTGTGACCCTTGGATTAAACTTGCTCCTCACAACTTTTCTTTTTGGCCGTTGATCAAACCTTTTGTCCACGGATTGATGAGGTGGAGTGGGGGGACCAAAGACAAGTCCATGAGATTGTTTGGCTGGTAGTGAGGGGTGGAAAGTGACCGGATGGTGGTTAGCTAGGTTAGGCGGGATTTTGGGATGTTAGAGCAGACAAACAGTGGATTAAGTTGAGGTTAGGGATTTTGACCATAAATCTAATTAGGGGAAAGGGGGTTGACCCCGTTGTATTATTATTAGTGTAATGGGTGGGTCGGGTCAAGGTGGATAGTGGATTGGGTTTATAGTTTAGTGATGGGCTGGGTTATAGCTTTTGTGGGCTAGAAGGATTTATGGGATTGTTGGGTTTAATAGAAGTGTGGATCCGGTTGTAGGATAAAAATGGGTAAATTTTGGAATAAAACACGAGGACCAAAAGTGTATAATTAGAAATTGTAGGGACTGAATCTGCCACATCTTCAAATTTAATCAAGGGACCAGTTTTGCCAAATGAGAATAATCCAAGGGTCGTTTTGAGATTTCTTGAGCTTGAATTAAATCCGAATAAATAATGTCTTCCCGGCATCGGCTTTTGAACACTTTTCCAAATTAAGCTCGATTTTGTCCATGTTTGCCCCGTTTTCAATCCTTTTGTACCTGAAATGCATAAAACACAATCCAAGGATATATGCAACAATATATGGTCCATTTGGGTGTTTTTGGTCGTTTTTGTGGGGTTTTTCGGGTGTAAAATGATGAGTAAATGGCCACTCATCAATCCCCCACACTAAGCAATTGCTAGTCCCTAGCAATCCGATCATATAAAGTAATGAAAGGAAAAAATATCAAGGATATCCCGTTTTGACTTTATTATTAAATGCAAGTAAATTAAACGAGAACAAACGTAAACATCATGCTTGATTTTCAAAAAAAATGGCATCATGGAACGGGAATCACACAAAATGGGTGACTCCGGGGAATTGTAATCGTCATCCTCTTTTTATACTTCCCAACTAAGTCTAAAAACCCTTGTGCAAACGTTTTTGTAAAATGCTAACACTACTTATATTAGCAACCTATGTAAGCCGAGACTTAACTTTTCACTCCCACAATTATTCATAAGTTAAGTGTGTGTGCTTGTTTTCAAAGTTTTGATCGTAAAAATCGACATTTATTAGGGTTAAAAACCGACAATGATTTAGAAATTAGAGATTCAAAGGTGAGATCACTCCATGTAGCGACTTTCTTCTCAGCTTATCCTTAGTAAACTTAGGAGGCTAGGTTTTTACACCCTCGAGAATAGTATCGGAGCTCACGGGATCTTTGAAGTCAACAATTTCTAAATCATCGTCCAACTTTTAGACAATATTGACGAATACTAGTTCAACTTTCGATTTAAATTTAAGGAGAAGCAAGTTTCTCACATTTATTCATAAACAAACATAAACATTTTTTTTTTTCATTTTTCATCAATTTTTCACTTTTTTTTTTTTTTTTTTTTTTTTTTTTTTTTGTTTTTTTTTAACTGATTTCTCACTTGCGTACCCTAAACGACGGACCTTCACGGTTTAGTTCCAAGACCTTACACCTTCCGGAATAAAGGATCCAAGGGCCGTTACAACGGAGTGTTCCAAGACTCTAGACATTCCTGAAATGAGGATCCAAGGTGGTTAGACCAAGACCTTACACATTCCTGAACTAGAGGTCCAAGGGCCGGTGCAAGAGGGTAGCCAAGACCTAAACGCCTTCCGGAAATAAGGATCCAAGGCCCGATCTCGAATCCGTAGCTTAGAGCACTTAACTTATTCATACTCAAAACTTTAATTTTTGCAACTTTCAAGCAACGTCTCACTTTCATTTTGCATTCTTATTATGTTTTTAAGAAAGTATGCTTGTTCCGAAATTTAAATAAAACTTTGAACTAGTATTCTAAATCAAGATTGTATAAAAATTTATTTGCTTAACAAAAACAGTTTTTGCGTTCAAAAGTTTGAAAATAGCACTTATTTTAGTCAGATTAGGAGCTCCTGGGAGGAAAAGCCATAGATTACTTATATAAGCTCTAAAGAGAACCAACTACTCCACGCTTAGCATTTTCATTTGCACAATTCGTAAAAACTTAGCCTAAACGTTAAGGGTAGCAGCTAGATCAACACTCTAGCAGAGTCGGGATTCCCCTTGTTCTAGCCTAATCAAGTCTAAACTTTCACTAATACCGAAGCATTAATGTATAGCAAATTATTTTTTTTATGTGCAAAGCACTTCTTTTAGACGAAAAATACGATAAAAATTTTAAAATTTTTGGTCAAAACGGGGGTGCTAGGGGACTAGTGGGTACAAAATGTGAAATTTTTTAAAATTTGGTCAATTAAGAATTCCCCCCCACACTTAGAATTGAATATTGCCCTCAATATTCAAAGTACCGGCCTGAGCCGACACTATAGAACGTAAAAAGGTAATACTACTATCTAAGTGTGGAAACGAAATCTTTTTCACAAAAAAGGATTAATAAGATATCCCTGGATAAACATAAACATAAAGATAGGATATTGGGCGGCTGGATTGAAAACAGGCGCGTCAATCATCACGATCTACGGGAATCCTGAAAACAAAGGCAAACATACAACCAAAAAGCAACAAGTAGAGGAATTCCCCCACACTTAGTGTTAGAAAATAGAAAGAAATAGAAAGATAAGCATGGGTTGCCACCCACGAAGCGCTTGTTTTTTATCGAGTCGTATAGCTTAGACTCGCCCCAAATTTAATTGTTCTTGGGGGAGCAAGTGGAAAAGATAATCTCCATCGGACTTTCATTCAAGATGTTTGAAGAAACATTGAAGTGCTTGAAAATTCCACTCCGATGAGATAGACCCGGCTTAAATGAATGAGAGATGCCGGGGTCAAAATTTTTTTCCTCACTCCCGAACGAGTGACTGAAAGGACAATCTACCTTATAGGAGAAGAAAGGTAGAAAAACTCGAACGACATATGTGAAGTCAATGTAAGGGCGACCCTCAATAGGCATTGTCACATATGTCGGAGAAAGAATATTCTTTTGAATCTCGGGATTGATAATTGAGGTCATGTTTTCAAAAACATTAGAGTCTTTGACCTCATCGTTCTCTAACACTTCAACAAAAAGAGGATTAACGTTGCTAGAAAAGAAATCGTTATCAAATTCAAAAAGAGTGTTAGAGAAAATCCCGGAAGTAACCTCAGAGATGTCAAGAGATTCTCCAAAAATTGGAGAATCACATTCTCTGTCGAATATCTCCTCAGACTCACTTGGGGTTGGGACAAGGTTCTCAGCACTAGACTTTATGAATTCGTCCGATTCCTTTTCAGGAATAGTGCGAAGATGCTCATCCCCCATAATGAGAGAGTCCTCGGGTCTAGATTGAGAGGGAAAGATGTTTGTGATTGCAATAGACTGAGGGAGCTGAGAAATGATATCACTCAAAGGAATATCACTCTCCTCGTCGTCTTCCTCATCATCGTCATCAAGAAGGGCAGCCTTGAGAAATATAGCACGCATTTTTGCTCCTCGTTCTTCGGCTAGAAGTTCTGCACAAGATTTCTCATGAGGATTTTCTTGTGCTCTTCGTTCTTCGGCTATTTCAGCCTTAAGATCTTTAAGCACATCAAGAAGACCAATGAGAATTTCATTTTTTTGTTCTGTGAATGATGGCTGAGGTTGTGCATGAATCGTTTGATACTGTGGAGGTTGGTCATGATAAGAATAGTCATAATTGTCACAAGGGCCGTGCTCATAGACAAGCGGGCTCCTCGTTTGACAATCAGAGCTATAGTGAGGACCTCCACAGTACTCACAACAATAATATTGTTGTGATTGATTCAGTGAATTATATGGATAATGGTCATACCCGAAATTTTGATTACATGGAACTTGTTCATAGACAAACGTGTTCCCTGTTTGACAATCAAAACCCGGGTGAGGACTACCTCCACAAAACTCACAAAGATCATTTGGCATATTTTGAAATGATGTGTCATTGAAGTTTTGATAACACGGTTCTTGCCAAAATGAATCTTGAGGAAGGTTGAAATCGTTTTGAAAATCTGGATTTGTATTTTCGATTTCAGAATTGCAACACACGCAAAGTCCATGGGTAAACCCACATCCTTTGCAGAAACATCGTTCACATTGTGAATCATCCCCCAACGAATCTCCACATACAAAGCAATTATGCTGAAATGAAGATAGCTGGGGTTGTGGAGGGTGGTCGGAAAAATTTGAAAAGTTGTTGAACGAATTCGGATTTGGATCATAAGCGAATGAATTCCTCGAACCACAAAACAAACAACTTTCGTCCCGAATATCATTACCACACCGTTCGCACGTACACCAACGACACGGTAAACCGAAAAGCGGCTCTCCACAACCGACGCAAGGGATAAACGATTCCATCAGAATTAAACATATACAGGATTAAGAAAATAGAATTAAACTTTTAAGAGGAATGAAAGATAAAGAATTAAACGGATAAGAGGAATAAGAAGAGTATTTTTGGGTTTTTAAAATTTTGAAACATTTAAAAGAAAAAGGAAAATAATTTTTGAAAAGAAAATCTTTTTTGGTTTTCAAGGTTTTTCAATTATTTTGGATTTTTGATAAAAAATATTCACAAGATATATACGAAACTTCACGAGGAAGGATCTTCAAGTCACTAATCATCAAACCGTAACGATATTGTCGCAACACACCTCCCCGCCAGCGGCACCAAATTGATAGTCGGGCTAAAACGGTCACAAGCTAAACCTCTCACGAAGAAAAGTCAACTCGCGACACTTTAACGCAACAATCGATTGTAAATAACCGATAAGCGTATACCCGGGTCGAGGTCCCAACGAGGTGTGAAATTGAGGATAGCGTTTGCGGTTTGGTATTAAAATGCTTGAAATAACGAGGGTTTGCTTGGGTTCTAATATCTACTAAAACGGAAATCAAAATAACTTAAACCGGAAATTAAAAACGTGCATAAACGTAAAATTTTTGAAAAACTAATCCTACGGGTACCAAATTAATTTTCCTACATCCTAAATGACAAAAGAAAATTTTGAAAAAAGAAATTATATTTTTTTGACTTTTAATTAATTTTTTATGAATTAAAAACATTTTAAAACTAATTAAATTCTAAAAAATACTAAACTGTGAAAAAAAAAATCTGAAAAAATTTTGGAAATTACTTTGAACTAAATAAAAGATGAGAAAATTAAAATTTGTGAAAAAGCTAATTCTAATAAGCTGATAGAACTGAAACAGTTTTAAATAAGCTAAGTTAAAAGGAAAAAGAAAACTAATAAAAGAAAAAGAAAAGGAACGGTTTATGAAAAGAGATGCAAGAGCAGTCGGTTAGAGCAGTGGTGATGTGAGCTAGGTGACCCAGGTTCGAATCCCTTGGGTCACCTTTTTGTTAAATCTATATATATATATATATATATATATATATATATATATATATATATATATATATATATATATATATATATATATATATATATATATATTTTTTTTTTTTTTTTTTGGTTTTTCTTTTCTTTGAAACTGATTAAGCAACAATAGTAAATACTTTTTAAACTAAAAAAAAAAAACATTTTTGAATCTAACTAAAAAACCTCAGTAACAGCTTAATACATCTTATTAGTTTGGGAAATAAGCAAAAGAAAGGCAAACAAGCCAAATAAGCTCATAGCTATTCTAAAGAGCTAGAATTAAGAAGATAAGCTAGTAACTAACTAAAAAACTACAATGGAATCACAGTAAGCAGATAAACTCAAAATAAGCCAACATAAGCTAATATACCAAAGAGGGTCTGCTGCCTCACATGGTGCAGGGCACAAATAGGGGCAGAGGGCAGTTAGCAGGCCAAAAATAAGCTATAACATAAGCTCCTAAGTCCATAATAAACTCAAACAAATCTGAACTACCTAGCAAGCTACTTGTAAAACAAAATCTAGAACCTAAAACCTACTTTTAACTAGATTAAATCTGATATAAAAAAGGGAAGATATAAGGGACTGATGTGGGAAAATATGTAGGTCAAGAACAAGAACAAACTTCCAAAATCTATCCTAACTCCAAATAGCCTCAAAATAAGCAGATAACCATACAGAAGAACACATAAGCAAATAAACCATAAGATAAGCAGTTTGATAAGCAGGTTGACCAAGAGTTGACCAAGATATAAAAACAAGAAACTTTAAAATTTCATTAACTGAAAAATAAATTACATAACTGGAAATACAATGAAAGATAAATAACAATAAAAAAACATATCTAAATTAAAGCTAAATTAAAACCTGGATAACTACTGCTACCCTATCTTCTATTTGTACTAAAAAATACAAAACCCTAATTTTCTGAGTGTGTTTTTCGTGTGAGTGTGTTCCCTTCGCTCTACTTGTGCTTCTTTGTGACCCTTGGATTAAACTTGCTCCTCACAACTTTTCTTTCTGGCCGTTGATCAAACCTTTTGTCCACGGATTGATGAGGTGGAGTGGGGGGACTAAAGACAAGTCCATGAGATTGTTTGGCTGGTAGTGAGGGGTGGAAAGTGACCGGATGGTGGTTAGCTAGGTTAGGCGGGATTTTGGGATGTTAGAGAAGACAAACAGTGGATTAAGTTGAGGTTAGGGATTTTGACCATAAATCTAATTAGGGGAAAGGGGGTTGACCCCGTTGTATTATTATTAGTGTAATGGGTGGGTCGGGTCAAGGTGGATAGTGGATTGGGTTTATAGTTTAGTGATGGGCTGGGTTATAGCTTTTGTGGGCTAGAAGGATTTATGGGATTGTTGGGTTTAATAGAAGTGTGGATCCGGTTGTAGGATAAAAATGGGTAAATTTTGGAATAAAACACGAGGACCAAAAGTGTATAATTAGAAATTGTAGGGACTGAATCTGCCACATCTTCAAATTTAATCAAGGGACCAGTTTTGCCAAATGAGAATAATCCAAGGGTTGTTTTGAGATTTCTTGAGCTTGAATCAAATCCGAATAAATAATGTCTTCCCGGCATCGGCTTTTGAACACTTTTCCAAATTAAGCTCGATTTTGTCCATGTTTGCCCCGTTTTCAATCCTTTTGTACCTGAAACGCATAAAACATAATCCAAGGATATATGCAACAATATATGGTCCATTTGGGTGTTTTTGGTCGTTTTTGTGGGGTTTTTCGGGTATAAAATGATGAGTAAATGGCCACTCATCAAGTACCCTAGAAATCCATGACTTATCACTGTAGTATGAACAATAATTTCATATATTTGGGAAAAATAATTATGTTGTTATTTTACCACAACAAAACGTTGAACACCGTCTAAAGCCTTTGAAGAAAAATAAGTATAACTATAACTGGACCAAATATCACGTCATTCAGTCCTTAGTTATGCATAGCCTGGCCAACTATGTATAATTTAGGAAGAATCATGTCATAAGTGGAACAGTTAAACTTTTCAGATTTTCAAATAACAATTTTCATTCAAAAATAAAATTTTGAGACAAAACAAATTGTTCATACTAATTCCATTTTAAATGTCTACAATTTCCACCCACCACCTCTAAGATAAGAAAATCAAATACGGACAAGATACCCAAACCTTTTCCCTCACATTCCGAACAACATAGACTGAATCTCGGGACGAGATTCCCTTAACAGGGGAAGACTGTAACCACTGTGAAAATCCCACTTTAAGATAAGCTAGCACTCAGAATATTTATCCTTTTCTACGTGTAATTTTTTTTATTTGATTGTATCTCCTATCTCATGTGACGTAACTCACATCCCTGATAAACGTGCTCCCACACAGACCTGCCTAATGAATCTAATGTTTATTTCATAAACATCACAATATGAAAACATTACAAAATACCATTTACAATTTTACGATAAATCCTTAACAAAAGTACAAACCAAAACATTCACTATCTATGTAGAATTTCTAGGAAACTCTAAAATTCATCACAACACCAAATATGAATAACTAAACCCTAGAACATAAAAGTACAACCCATCTGAGTTAATGTACAAGTCATCAAAGCACCAGAAACCCTAATTCTATTTTAATTCCCGATAAAACCCTAATTACATAAAACTATGATTTTATGTGCAGAATTCACAAACCCTAAATTAATTATATAATATTTTTACAAAATATTAAGTTTACAAGTTATTTAAGCTAGAGTACAAGCCTTTTATGCATGCAAACATTTATTTACAAAATCTTTATTTAAATCCTATTTATAATTATTTTTAAAGCACAAATTACAAACCATGCATACATAATTCTTATAAATTATATTTTATAAACTCACTAATTATTTTTACAAGTCTTTAAACCCAATGTACAAGTGCCTATTGCATGTGAACTCAAAATCCTATTTATTTATCTTTTAACATAATAAAAATTAACAAATAATTTTTACAACTTAATAAATTAATAAGACTATATTTTTCTCACATCCTAAATTATTGTACAACTCATTTAAGCCTAAAATACAGCTCCTCTAAGAACAATCTATTTTCTTCCTATTCCTATGTAAAACGATTTAAAAAAATAAAAACAACAAATTTAAACATTTTCTAAACAATCAAATACATGAACTAACTAGACTTATCTCTTCATAAACCCTAAGTACTACTTATCTAAGCTTAATGTACCACCACTCAAAGCCTTATTCGGTTCCATGCCAATTCCCAGTCGAATCTAAATTCCAAAACTAAACTAGAATTACCTTTACATAAATACCTACACCAAATACATTGTTTCTAGTCCTAATCACACGCTTACCTTCTCCTTTATGTCCCTTTCCATGAGCTAAAACCCTCCTCCTTAAGGGATAGATAACATGGCTGTAAATTGGCCACATCCTTTCCCCCTCCTCCACATCACCACTTAGTGATTTGTATGGAGAAGAAAACTCCACATCATATCCCCTCTCCATAACCTACATGTTCAAACCTCCTCCTCACACATGTCCTCTCCTACATCAACCCATGAAACCCTAATTCATTCTTTTCCTCTATAAATAGCAGCCACCTTTCACCCTTTAACTCACACCACAATTTGACCAAACTTATTCCCATGTCACTCAAACCCTATCAAAACAACAACACAATATCATTCCATTTCCCTCCTGATCACAGCTAAATAACAACCCTAGAAAGACTTAAGAACCAAGGAGGAGTTGGTACTCAAGAAACAAATCCATTCGAACTTCATAAAACTCTACTCGAGCCACAACCCTAAGTAAGTATTACAAACTCTTTTAAATTCAGTATCTCTACTTTATATGATCCTAGAAACACTAAAACATAATCACTACAATGAAACATAATCAAAGATAACAAGTTTTCATTTCTTTTTCTTGTTTCTGATCTAACAGTAAAACCAACATACCCTATATGTTCGAGTTATTGTAATAACAAATCAATAATAACTAAAACATGTTGAAATATATCAAACATAATCATATCATACATAAGATCATAGTTAAAAACGTTTAAAAACCTAAAAACTAATCGGATCCTATTTTCTGAGTTTATAGCGAGTAGAAAACATCCCCAGACCCTTAAATTTTGACCCAGAAACAAACCCCTAAACGGCCATAATAAAATCTGATATTTGGTATGTCTAAAGTTCACATAGCAAAATTTATTTAGGAAAAAGAATCATGGAATAAGGTTAAGTTTTCATTAAGTTATCGTGTTCTAAAATTTGTTCTAAATCGCTGAGAATAGAAAGTTAAATGTTCAGTTATTTCATTTCAATAAAAGTCGACCAGCAGTCCCACTTTGGACTAAATTTTCGACCCCTATTTGATCACCAAAAAATCTGTCTTTTCGACATATCAAAGTTCACCCAGCAAACTTTAACTAGGAAAAAGAATTAGGAAAAATGATTTATTCTTCGTCCAGATATCGAGTCTTAAAAATTGCCTTTTATCGCTAGGAATAAGAATAGATTTCCAGTTATTTAGTTTTCAGTTTTATTCGACCAACTGCCCATGTTTAGACCTATATTTCGATACCCATATAAACTCTAAAAATTCTAATGTTTTCCCATATTAAAGCTGACCTAACAAACTTAATTTAGAAACAAGAAACACCTAAAATGATCGAGTGATCAAAAAGTTATTGAATTTCAAAAACCTCCCTATCGCTAGCTTTTAAAACCCATTTCCAGATTTTATTAAAACATATCCCACATGCCCGACTTTTGAAAAATATTTCGAACATCAAACGATTTTCATAAAATACGAAACTTGACATGTTCAAAGCCGACCTGGCTAACTTTTCATAGGAATTGAGAACACGCAAAATGATTTACTTATCACTAAGTTATTCGCATCTAAAACTCTACCCAAGTCATATATTTCATGCGAATTAATTTTAAGATAATTAGAGTTTTAAGGGCTGGTTTTGTAAATATTTGAAATTAAGGATCAATTTTGACAATAACAAACGAACAGGGTAGAAAATGTCATTTTTGAAACTTAAGGGTAAAAATCATCATTTTCCAAAGTCCAGGGTATAAACTGTCATTTGACCAAACCTTAGGGATTAAAGCGTAATTTTTCATAACTATTATTTTTATCATTTTCTATTTTTATTTTTATTTTCCGACTTAATATTAACATAATAAGTTTATTTTATGGACAAACGAACAAGTAATATAATAAACCAACGAACGAAAGATATAACAAACGAACGAACAGAAACATAAGAAACAAAAGATATAAACAACGAAACAGAAAGAACAAATGAACATATATCACCTGAAATTGATTTATGAATAATGGCATAACAACCCAGGTTTCGTGTCCGGAGACGTTTATCAACTGTATTTCGTTTTGTTTTCCATCCAGACTGCTCAGGTGAGTTCATAGTCCCACTTTTCTTATATGTTTTCCAAACTTGTGGGGAGATACATGCTACCAAACCGAACACAAGTATTTTCCTGATTGTTATTGCAATAAGTTAACTGTTGCCTATTTATTTTAAAAGTCCCTCTTATCATGCACCAATAATCACCTGCGGGTGAGCGCGAATATAGTGAATAGATCTATTGGCAGTTGACGCCCCATTTGTGTTGCTGGTTAAGTAACCAAATGCACTTTATTTGAAAACGTTTAATAAAGAGTTTCAGGCAGACTCCTACACGGGGGCAAGGTTACCTACATATATTTATGGGGTAATTTTTATAAACTTGTTAACGCTTTGTGTGTCATGAGGCTTAGTGCAATATTCCGAACTGTGATATAACTGATTTCTCTCATTTAGCTTGTGTTCAACTGATTATAACTTTAAACGCTATGGATTCACTCAACCTTTGTGTTGACTTTTTAAGCATGTTTATCTCAGGTGACTGGAAGTACGATTTGGCAAGGAGTGGCAAGGACTTTCTTCTTATAAAAAGAGTGTCTTTTTTGTTATCATTCAAATGAATAATGTATCATTTATAATATTTTTCGAAACCTCCCGCTGGGACCTCTATATGTAAACTCTGATTTAAATAATTGATTGATAACAATTTATTTAAAACGTCTCTTTTCGAGTCGTTTTCTATACTCTTGACTGTGAACTGTGAAGTAACGCCCCAACTTATATTTCCGCTGCGAATATCGAAAACGGGGGTGTTATAGGTGATATTGGAATCTTCATTGGTTATTCGGAAAACTCGAGGGCATTCAGGGTGTATAACAGGAGAACGAAAAAGATCATGGAGACGATGAATGTGAAATTTGATGAAATTTCACAAATGGCTTCTGAGAGACTCGCTCTAGAACCCGCGCTTAACCCGATGACTTCTGGACATATTAGTTCAGGACTCGCACCTCAAGGAGCTCAATCAATTCATAACGAACAACCCACAAATCAGGAACTGGATAATTTCTTCGAGTTTATGTATGATGAATACTATGGTGGCGCTTCGACAAATGCATCTAACCAACGTTCCGCTGCACCCGCTCAAAATCAACAACCACCACCACCAGCACCAAATCAAGATGCATCCACAACATTCGAAGCTGACGCACCATCTCCCTCCACGTCATCAACATTTACTCCACCATCTCCAGTAATTGAAATTGTTCTGCCAAGAATTGATGAGCAAGAACAAAATAATGCTGTGTTAGATGAAGAACCATTTGAAAATCCGTTTGCAACGGATTCTGCTGAATCATCTTCACGGTTACATGAACCATCTAACACACATTCTTCAACACCAAGGTACCCTTCAACATTACAGTGGACAAAAGACCATCCGATAGAACAGGTTATTGGTGAACCCTCAAGGCCAATTCAGACGAGAAAACAACTAAACACCGATTGTGACATGTGCATCTATGTCTGCTCAGTCAGTCTCATAGAACCTAAGAACATTCGGGAAGCAATGGCAGATAATGTCTGGATTTAAGCGATGCAGGAAGAACTTCTTCAATATCAGTTACATGACACCTGGGATTTAGTTCCAAGACCAATTGACAAACTCGTCATTGATCTTAAGTGGGTATGGAAAAATAAAAAGGATGAAGAAATGACTGTCATTCGCAACAAAGCTCGTCTCGTGGCATAGGGATTTAGACAGGAAGAGGGGATTGATTTTGAAGAGTCATTCGCGCCAGTTACAAGGCTTGAAGCATTCAGGATTTTCTTAGCATATGCCGCTCACAAGAACATCACAGTTTATCAGATGGACATCAAGACCGCTTTCTTAAATGGAACTCTGAAAGAAGAAGTGTATGTGAGTCAGCCAGACGGATTCGTTGACAAAGATCATCCAGAATACGTCTACAAGCTAAAGAAAGCAATCTATGGTTTGAAACAAGCCCCACGGGCGTGGTATGACGAATTATCATCTTTCCTACTTCATAATAATTTCACCAAAGGAACAATTGATCCGACCTTGTTTACAAGAAAATTCAAAAATGATATTTTGATTGTTCAGATTTATGTGGACGACATCATTTTTGGGTCCACTAATCCGACACATTCAAAACATTTTGCAAATCTCATGAAAAGCAAATTTGAAATGTCCATGATGGGAGAATTAAAATTCTTTCTGGGTTTACAAATTCATCAATCCCCACGTGGTATTTTTCTAAATCAAGCTAAATATACAATTGAGATTTTGAAAAAATATGGAATGGAAAATTGTGACTCTGTTGGTACACCAATGGTCACTTCACCCAAAATAGGCGCTGACCTATATGGGAAACCCATGGATCCGAAGAAATATCGGAGCATGATTGGTTCTCTCATGTACCTAACTGCTAGTCGACCCGATATACATTTTGCTGTTTGTTTATTAGCACGGTTTCAGGTAAGGCCTACCGAACTTCACCTCCAAGAGGTTAAACGGATCTTTCGATACCTACGAAGAACCATTAACATGGGACTTTGGTATCCGAAGGATTCAGAGTTTACACTGATAGCATTTTCAGATGCAGATCATGCCGGTTGCCAAGTTACAGCAAAGAGTACATCAGGCGAAGCACAATTTTTGGGAGAAAAGCTAGTAGGCTGGTCATCAAGGAAACAAGACTGCACTGCACTATCAACCGCAGAAGCCGAGTATGTGTCTCTATCTGCGTGTTGTGCCCAAGTTCTATGGATGAGGACACAGCTCACAGATTATGGCTTCTCTTTCGACCGCATACCTTTGTATTGTGACTCGAAAAGTGCCATAGCCATCTCGTGCAATCCAGTGCAACACTCGAAGACCAAGCATATTAGAGTCCGCTACCACTTCATAAAGGAACACGTAGAAGAGGGTACTGTTGAATTATTTACTAAAGCCCTCCCAAAAGAGCGGTTTGACAACTTAGTTCGTCGAATTGGAATGCGAAGCCTAACTCCCGAAGAGTTAGAAAGTCTTCTCGAATCTTCTTGAGTTATCTCAAAAATCTTCGCTGTAAATATTTTTGAAAAACAAAACAAAAATTTGAAAAACCAACAAAAGCAAAATATAAAAATAGAAAAGTTTCAAAAATTCAAAAACAATAGAAAAACAAAAATAATCCTCTCACGACATGTCTCTCGTATAATCGATATTCTGTACGCATCTAGAAATGTCATTCACCAATGATACGGGCATGTACAGATACTTGAGCGAGAGTTCATTTAATTTTTTTCCAAAACATGTCGTTTTTCTCAAAATTTCTTCAGAATGGCTTTCGTATATTTCAGTACAAAACCCGTGCTACATTGATGACTTTTGATTATTTCCGATCAGAACTCGTAATGTTAATGGCGAAAAGCAAAACCTTGAGCACATGATCAAGATTTTTCAAAAAGATTTTTCAAAATCTTTCTCAAAATTCTGTGCTCAAGATAACTCCCTCTAGACCCTTTCAACTGCTTTTAAACTCAAAATTTTAAACCAATGCTTTGCTTAAGGGAGAGTCTCAAAAGAAAAATTTTCCAATTTTCATGCTAAAATCCGTCTTTCTCTCCAAAATTGTTTTTGCATTTAATCTCTTGATATCAAAAATATCACTACATGCTATTTTTGAGGGGGAGATTAGGTATAAGGGGGAGAAGACGTGATTAAAATGTGATCAAAAAGTTTTGTGGTTTGAATCTCAAACGAGCTCTACAAAAAGACTCAGTTTTAACCCTCGAATTGACGAAATCAACTATCCGTCATCGAAAAGACTTGTCCGGGACGGGTAATAATTTCAAGCTGGTTTTCCAGTAATGTAAACGTGTCTCGCAAAGGACTTGTCTGAGTAGAATGTACCAATTCGAGAGATGGTCATTGAATATGACCAGGACGGGTAATAATTTCAAGCTAGTCTAACTAGTGATGTAAGCGTGTCTCGCAATGGTCATGTTCATTGAAAATTGATCAATTCAAGTGTGTGAACTCTACCCAACATGTGCATTTTATTTCAAAAATGCATGAGCACATGTGAAGGGGGAGTATTTCAAAATGCAAAACTCTCAATGTGTTAACTAAATGTGTTTATTGATAAACACTTTGAGAGATTTTCATAAAAGGTTTTATGGTATGTGATCGATAATCTAGGATAATCATGGAGTAATAATGTGATTATGGTTAGGTTATGTCCAATGATTCGCCAGAGCCGGAGGGATCTACCCAAGGACAATTCCAATAGATTAGAATTAGAAGTCCTTAGGTATGATTGAAAAAAGGCGTAAATGAGAAAGGAGAAAGAAGGGGTTGAAGAATTAAAAAGAAAAGTATAATGAAAGGGTGAAAAGAAATAGCCCTTCATGAAAACTTAGGACAGAAACTGGGTCAATACATCTGCTATCGGTACTCACTAAGGTGATACTGATATTGAAGACAAGACATCATGGACCCAGTGACGCAATACACAAACCCCTCCTGGCCACTCAGATATCTCTTAAAAGATATTTGTTTCATTTCTCACGGAGAACAGTGCATAATCTATCGACCTCTCACTCCGAGATGAGTTGATATTGAAAAGGTGGCACTCTGCTCCATGCCTCCGACGACTAAAAACCAAAACGCACATAATTGAGTCTAGAGCCATGAGATTCATCAAAGATCTCTTAGGAACACTTCCATAAAATACACTTGTGTTCACCTTAAAGGACACAAGTTGTAAGAGTCTCAATCAGATCTAAAGATCTTGCCTTATGGAATGATGGTTACGTGCTTCAAACGGTCTACAGTCTTGAAATGATACTTTGGTATACTTCAGAGGCTCTCAACGGCCTTGGTAAAGATTAGAGAAAGTTTTCACACTATGCTGTTAACAATCTCGAAATCTGAACCTGTAAGCGCTGGACAATTTATTGCTAACTGTCTTATGCAGGTACTGACGAAAGTCCTTTCACCATCATCATCAACAACGACGACGCGACTAGACAGAAGAAGTTGATCAAGGCAAGAACATCCAAGAGACGATTCTTTGAAGATCACAGTGCATGAAGGAACAATGAATGAAGACTATTATACATCGACACACAAATTTCAAGACATTGAACTCAAAAGACCAATCACCAAGAGCATCATTGAAATGACCATCCCTTAGGGGGAGATTGTTATCATTTAATTTATTAAATGTGAAGTGATGGTCATTTGCAAGAATATAAATTGTGTGTCATGTGTGTCAATTAGTCTAGAAAGTGGGCTAGTGGTATTAGTTTTGTTTGTAATATAAATGTATAAGTGTAATACAAACATTAGCCCACATAAATCCCATAGCAAAGCCCTAATGGCGCCGGCCATAGGGGTATATAAACACACAATCTCACTCTTTTGTAAGAGTCTATGATTAGCATCTCAAGTGTGCCTCAATGATAAGAATAGGTGAGAGTGTGTGTGTACTCAAAGTGTCCTTGTATTATTTCCTTCAAAGTTATAATCATTTGACCAAGATTTTACCCCATACGATCCATAGATCTTTCATCTATATTATTATCTTGTTCTTGAGTGTCTCGAGTAGTTCTTAGATCGTTTGTGTGATATAAAGAGAGGTCTCGATCTCTACAAAACTGTTCTTGAACGATTATCAAATATTATGCGGAAACTAATACTTGATCTTAAGAATAATTATAAACGAACACAATGAATTATCACAAAACACTTCAATATATTCAATACGGTTACTCAAAAGTAACAGGGTTACAAAATAACCTTGAAACGATCTAAACAATACGTATGCCAACAATCGTGTACTAGCAACTCAAAACCCTAACCCTAGATCCTCCTTTTATAGACTTAAGGAGTCCTAGTCGGTTACAAAACTTTCTATACAAGATAATATCAAATCGTATCTTTACCATAATTATCTTAACAAACTATACATATCTAATAAGCAGCAGAATCATTACTCTAGCAGCAAAATCTTCTTAGACTAGCAGTAGAATGACACTTAGCTTATTTCACCATTCATCAGATACACTCCAGCAGTAGAATGTATACACCAGCAGTAGAATGATTTAGCCTTAGCAGCAGAATCATACTTAGTGTATTTTACTTAAGTTCCATGAGCAGCAGCATAACATACAAAGTAGCAGCATCTTGAAACCCAACAATCCTCCCCTAAACTTGATATTTTCTTCCAAAATATGCAAGTTTCTTCTAAGCACAGATCAACACCAAGAGGATGCTTCCAAACACTTAGCTCTGCTTTGAAGACTTAGATTTAAGCACTTTTTCATACTTCTTCAAAAGTTGATATGCTTGATCATTAGAAAAGAACCCTTTCTGAAACTTTAACTTTCCAGGTTTTAACATCTGAGAGATAACAGCTGTATCCAAAGGATAATCCTTTTCCACAAGCATATAAACCATTACACCTTGACCAACCAGTTCATGTACTCCACAAGATTGATACAAATACCATATGTTAATTTTGGTATTTAACAATTCTTTCCATTCAAGATCACTACCTTGTGGCTCAAACATATTCTTCAAAAAGTAATAGTTGATCCTTTCATATATCACCTGTGGTCTCTTATCACCATAGTTTCCCTTATACAGCTTCCATAGTTGTACCACATCATCTCTATCCATGTAATGTAACATCTGAGAAAATCTAACAAATCCATAATATAAGCCATTTGATCTCTTGATTTCCCAATATGCTTCACTTCCATCTCTGACTATGTGTGAATAGGAGATGATTGGGTATTTGGTTGTTAAGGGAACTGCATTGGTTATCTCAGGTTCTTTTTGTGGAGCAAAAACTGTGAGATCCATTATTCTCTTCATATCATCTGCAGTTACCTCTTCAGTTCTATACTCATTAGCCCATGGTTCTTTCTCAACCTTAGTTCTTTTCTTCTTTGTATCTTCACTTTCAGAATCAGAACTTGTCACAACTACCTTTCTCTTCTTTTTCCTTCCAATAGACTTTCTCCTAACTTCAGTTCTCTCAACACTGGGTCTTTCTTTCTCCTCTTCCTCAAAATCCACCTTCTCTTTAACACCTTCAGATACTTTCTTTGTAACAGTAGCATCTGGCTTCATATAAAAATTTGGAGGCATCTGTCTTGTGAGCTTTGCAACTTCAGCATCTGACAAAGGTTTAACAGGTCTATTTAGTCTTGCATGAGTCTCAAAATATGCCTTCTTAATAGCAGCTCTAGTTATCCCTCTGAATGAGCTGGCTTTCCAGTAAGCTTGATTCCTTAGATAAGCTTTCATGTAATTGATCTCCTCAGCTCTTGAAGGCTTCTTCTTCTTATACTCACTTTTCTTTTGACTCTGCTTCTTTCTAAATTCACCCAGTATAGCATCTATTGCATCTTGTTGCTCTTCAGGAGTATATCTTTCCCTTTCCTCCTTTTGAGCTTTCATGGCTACCTCCCAATCTGCTTGTAATTGCTTTTTCTTTTCCATTTCATCTTCTGCTTTCCATTTTGCTTCCATTTCTCTTGCAACATCTGCATTAGACTTACTTTGTTGTTCATTTGCAGCAGCATCTAGAAACTTGAACTTCTGCTTGGGTTCTTCAACTAAGATACCTTTGCCTTTGTTTGTTGATGCAATAGTTGGTTGTGTAGGTTTTGAGATTGGTACAGGTTCTTTAATGACAACTCCTTTTGCTGGTTTTCTTGTAGGTTTTGGGAGTGACTTTGTTGTAGATGATTTGGGTGTTGGTTTAGATTGTTGTTTTGTTGGTGTGGGAACTTTGTTCTTCATATTAATCATCACTTGAGCGAAACTAAGAGCATCATCATCTGATTCTTCATCTCCTTGCTCAGCAACAGAATGTTCAACACCAGCTACAAATACAACTTCCTTGTCCAACTTCTCAACTCTAACAACAGTAGAACCTTGCTCTGGCTCAGCAGCAGAATGAGCAACACTAGCAGTAGGATGCTCTGAGCCAGCAGCAGAATCTTTCTTAGCCAATTTCTTAACATCATCAGCAACATTATCACCTAAAATCTGCTCCTTCTTTTCTGATTCCAAAACCACCTCATTCCCAGACTTGTCCTTAACCACAAATTCTTCAACATGTTCACCACTATCAGCATCCACATCCATATCAACATTTTGATCCAATCTAGTCTCAACCTCCCCTTGAACCTTGTTCTCCTCACCTTTGATGAAGCGAAAAGTGTACCGCTTTTAAGGGTCATTTAAGCCTTAAATCGTATTTATTTGATCAAATATTGCCCTAAATCGTTCCTTTTGTCATTTTAGGTACTTTTGAGGAGAAATCTGGAAAAGGAGACATTTTGGACGTTTTTGGAGCATAAAAGTGAAGAAAACGGCAAAGTCTCAAAAATCGGCTAAAAGTTACCTTTGACGGCGTCACAATTTACTCTGGACGGCGTCATGCCTTGGCAAGAAAAGTTGGACGTGAAATTTACTCATGATAAGCCAGTGAAAATAGCATGTGAATTCTGACGGCGTCACGCTTTAACTTGATCAAGGGCGTCACGGCTTAAATCAAAAGGGGACGGCGTCACGTTCAAGGTTCGACGGCGTCAAGCCTTGATAAGACAGAATGGATTTTAGAGAGCTAAAGAGGGACGGCGTCAAGAAGGTCATCCGGGAACCCTAAAAGCGGCGAGGTGACGGCGTCACACTCCATAACGTGACGCCGTCAGATCCAAAAATCTATATATAGTTTTCTAATTTTTTGTCATTAGAGAGAGCTTAGTGTGTGGAATTTTGGGAGAAAACCCTAAGACGATTTTAGCTTCTTTTTCAAGGCTTTTTGCCTTGAGATCTTCCATGTTACATTGAAAGATAAGTTATCAATTAATCATTCAATATGTCTATGTGTTGTTTGATTCTATCTTGTTCTTGTCTTTTGTTTAACATGTTAGGCTAGATTTATCTTATGTTTGCTTAGATCTAATGAAACCTAGCTATTGATTATTGGTTATTAGTATGTTATTAGTTGTATTGGATGATTGTTTATCTATGTTAGGCTTAAGAAAACTGGCTAACTTCCTATTCGGTAACTTGCTTGAACGTCTTAAGAAACATGAACCAAATGTGTACTAAAGGTTTTTATGGTTGTATTTAATGCACAAGCGAATTCTAGTGATCCCATGTTAGGAGCTTCCTAGCCGGCTCGACATAGGAGTGAAGTAGGAGCTTGTAGAGTTGGGGAAGTAAGTACGCCACCCCACGAATGGTATTAAGGAATACACCCGTCATCCACGCGACTAATACACACTAATTAACCGGTAAAAGATAGTTAGGGAGTAAGGAAATCTAAGTAAACACATTTCTCTACACATAAGTTTCTCACCACATTTTCATTTTTGTTATTTTATTTTATTTGCATCCGTAGTAAATTTGGGTTAGTTGACTAGCAACTAATTCCGCCCACTCTTTCAAACCCGAGATTTTACTTGCTTTCATAAAAAAATATAAAAACATAAAAAAGAATCTTCCTCAACCCTTAGACCTATTAGAGTAGTCTTTCATACCTAACGAACACTATTCCCTGTGGAGAACGATCAATCCCCCGTACTTACCACTACACTATACTACATCGGTCAGGTACACTGCCTGGTGGGGTTGTAAGCCTCTTGAGATCCCTCGAGAGGTAAAACCTGTTGTAAGGTTACAAAACCACGCATCAAGTTTTTGGCGCCGCTGCCGGGGAATAGTTATTGTTTAGGTTGAATTTTTATTTCTATTAGGTCTACTCACTAGATTCCTTTCTAGTGAGATTTTTGTTTTATTTTTCTAGGTATTCTTTAGTCTATCTATTTTCTTTGTGCTTTTGTTCGTAACAGATTTTCATTGACTATTCAGTTTGCCATTATGGAAAACGCGAATCCACCCCTTACACCTGGCGAAGTGGCTTTGTTGCGTAGCCAACTTGAGAATGAGATTAGTGAGCTCAGGGAGCTCAGTAGAATGATTGATATAGAGCTTGATTATGCCTTGAACAACTTAGGGACCGCCATATACTCAGATAATTACTTAGAACGTAATAATCTTACGGTTGATAAGTTGATTGAGAAAATTGAGGAAGTGAAGGTAGATCCTAGGTTGGATGATTGTTTCAATGAATACCCCACTAAGGAGGAGATTGCTTACTATAACAACCTAGTTGATAACCCTCGACCACCTTTTGTTAGAATTGACCCAAAGATTAAGAGAGGTGATCCCGGGAATGTGAAGATACCATGTATGATTGGGTACCAATACGTTGAGCATGCTTACATTGACTGTGAATCCCCAATCAACGTTATGTCCTCAGGCCTTTATAGCCAAATCATAAACACACCACTTGAGCCTAGGATGGACCCCAAGTGTCCAGGCGGAGTTTGCAACTTCGTTGGAAGGATTAAGGATATACATATCCTTGTTGGGAACTTTACCTTTGTCACCAACTTCATGATTTTAGAAGATATGGCAAGTGTTGTTGACTGCCGCCTATCTCGCGTTGTGTTAGGTAAGCCATTTATCGAAGCATCCAATTTAAGGTATGACCGTTTGAAAGGCACGGTTCAGTTTTCTAATCACATAGATAGGATCACATATAGGATGCCTTATCGGGTTAATGAATTTCATTTTGTGCCTCGATTTGACATGGACAACATTGGTGCGATTGAGGACATCAATGAAGAGGATAAAGAAAAAGGCATGGACCATGTTTGGAATAAGAGAAGCCTTTATTATAAAGATTGCTTAAACCTTGGACCTAAATACAAAATTGATATGGAGGTTGTTAGGATGATTAGAGGGGCAATTGAGAAGCAAAACGGAAAAACGTAGACCCCGTGACTTTGAGTCTAGCTACAAGACTCGTTAATAAAGAAAAGCGCTTCTTGGGAGGCAACCCAAGCTTTATTTTATTTATTTGCTTTGTGTGTTTATTTGTTTGTTTGTTTGTTTTTATTTGTTTCCGTATGTATGTTTAATTTTTATTCTTATTGATTCATGTTCAAAAGTAATTTGTGAAAATGCTTTATTTTGTTTTTAACTTCGTCTTAACTACATATAAAGGTATTTTGCAAAAGACAAGTGTAAGGGAAATCTAAATCGGTTTATTAGAACACAAATGAACATGAATCGTAATAATAATAAATTAGCATACATATTAGTGTTTGTTTGAGTCAAATGCTTGTATCGAGTCATAATAATGTTTTGCAGGATTTCCAGGAAGTAAGGTAAAGGTTTTTCCAGAAATTTTCCGGAAACTTAAAATGAAAATTTTTGTCAGGTCATTTCTGACGGCGTCATGGTTTATAACCTGACGGCGTCAGATTTAATTTTCAGAAATTTTTGAAAGTTTTGTTTTCAAAAGTTTTCATTAAATCTCCAACTTATAATCTCCAGGAATCTGCAAAATTATCATTCCACAAGCATTATATCCTTATATATAGATTTTATCCCGCCGATGTTATGCAGGTTTTCGTGTTTGTTTTCTCAGGTTTAACAGGTTATTTTGGGACAAGGAGATGTTTATGGAATCAAGCTTATGGCGATGCATTAGTCACGGAGCTTCAACATTACCTTGGAGGAAGATCTAACCGTGTAACTTCATTATCCACCGAGCGAATCAGGGGAGTATTTGATTTCATTCTTTTACTTTATGCTTTTACATCTTGTTATTTGAACATTGGGGACAATGTTCATCTTAAGTGTAAGGGAGGGTAAAAGTACGATTTTAGAGAATACTATTACGCTTGATTTTTGTTTGTTTAATAGTAGATGTGTAATAAAACTGAGATAAATACCTGTTAGGGCAATTTTAGTGCCAAATTTAAAATTTTTTACAACATATAGGAGTGAAACTTTGATCTTAATGAGCGTCTCACGGATAGGAGTTATATGACTAGCACAAAAACCGTACCACTAAAAAAAATTTTCCACCCCAAATATGTGAGGTTCGCCCCTAGAATTGGTAGGAAAAGCATTTATGCTATGATGTGTGTACCGGTAGCACTTAGATTCTAGAACTTGCGTTAGGACCATTCCAAGGCCACAAGTGAGACTACATTCTTGTAGTTAGATTTACTACATGATAAGAGGCATTAGGATTAACCCATTGTTTTATACCTGTGTTTTTGTTATAATTACTTCGGCTACATTGGTCAAGTAATTCTCCCACACCCTTTGCGTTGTACTCATTTTTAGTACACGATACCCCTAGTACACCCCTCAGAGCCTATCTTTTCGTTTCAACCTTTAAGCATTTTACTTAAAGGAAGAATTTGTTTACACCCCACTAAAATGTACACCCAAATCGCCTTAGCCTACCTTGTATGCACTCATTTTTAGTGCATTATTGTTACAACATTTGTTTAAACCCAAGTTAATTATCTAGTTGATTACATGGTTGCTAAGTCGAGTCATATCCTTGTACATATTGTTTTGGGACGATTGGGACTCATGGGTAAAGTGCTAGTGTAATGGAGTAATGGGGAAGAACATCATTTATTACCCCCATATGTGCTAAATATTTTAAAAAGTACTCCAAGTGTTTTGATTATCTTAATTCGAGTCATTAGATTAGTATTTGTAAAGTTATGTAAAAGTTCAAGTGTAAGGGGGATGCAATGCCCCTATGATGTATTATTTTGGATGGTAGGGCAAAAGTGTATGCAAAAAAAAAAAAAAAAAAAAAAAAAAAAAAAAAAAAAAAAAATCAAGAAAAATACAAAAAAAAATGAGAAAATGAAAAATAGAAAAAACATACGGACTACCATCCCGTTTCATTTTATGTTTGTTTTATGTTTTTGTTATTTTGTTTTTTTCGTTTCTAGCTTAAGATCGAGTCTAGTCTTGGCTTAGCAACATTGTATAGTATATGTAATTGATCAAGATCTTTAACTCGCCACCAGTAAAATATCCCTTATCCAACAAAACCGTGTTTTCCTTTTCCCTACACCTAACGTTATAACCCATTTAAAAGCCCTCTTTGATAGTTTATCTTTGGTGCTTACGCCTAGTGGAGGAGGTTTTCGATCCTTTCCCAAGCCTATGGTAATCTATTTGCTATGACAGGTAGTGAGAGATATTATCCGTTTTCATTTATGAGATTTATTTTGATGACACTTGAGAGATGTGAGTATCTAAACACTACTTGTGAGGTGCTAGTATGTAATCTCCGTGCTTATTATGATTGAAGTGGAACGATTATTTGTTGTAATTACTTTTATGTTTGCATTAAATGACCCCTAACTTATATTTTGATTAGAATAAAAGCGCATTTGCTTGAGGACAAGCAAATCTCAAGTGTAAGGGTATTTGATGAAGCGAAAAGTGTACCGCTTTTAAGGGGTCATTTAAGCCTTAAATCGTATTTATTTGATCAAATATTACCCTAAATCGTTCCTTTTGTCATTTTAGGTACTTTTGAGGAGAAATCTGGAAAAGGAGACATTTTGGACGTTTTTGGAGCATAAAAGTGAAGAAAACGGCAAAGTCTCAAAAATCGGCTAAAAGTTACCTTTGACGGCGTCACAATTTACTCTGGACGGCGTCATGCCTTGGCAAGAAAAGTTGGACGTGAAATTTACTCATGATAAGCCAGTGAAAATAGCATGTGAATTCTGACGGCGTCACGCTTTAACTTGATCAAGGGCGTCACGGCTTAAATCAAAAGGGGACGGCGTCACGTTCAAGGTTCGACGGCGTCAAGCCTTGATAAGCCAGAATGGGTTTTAGAGAGCTAAAGAGGGACGGCGTCAAGAAGGTCATCCGGGAACCCTAAAAGCGGCGAGGTGACGGCATCACACTCCATAACGTGACGCCGTCAGATCCAAAAATCTATATATAGTTTTCTAATTTTTTGTCATTAAAGAGAGCTTAGTGTGTGGAATTTTAGGAGAAAACCCTAAGACAATTTTAGCTTCTTTTTTAAGGCTTTTTGCCTTGAGATCTTCCATGTTACATTGAAAGATAAGTTATCAATTAATCATTCAATATGTCTATGTGTTGTTTGATTCTATCTTGTTCTTGTCTTTTGTTTAACATGTTAGGCTAGATTTATCTTGTGTTTGCTTAGATCTAATGAAACCTAGCTATTGATTATTGGTTATTAGTGTGTTATTAGTTGTATTGGATGATTGTTTATCTATGTTAGGCTTAAGAAAACTGGCTAACTTCCTATTCGGTAACTTGCTTGAACGTCTTAAGAAACATGAACCAAATGCGTACTAAAGGTTTTTATGGTTGTATTTAATGCACAAGCGAATTCTAGTGATCCCATGTTAGGAGCTTCCTAGCCGGCTCGACATAGGAGTGAAGTAGGAGCTTGTAGAGTTGGGGAAGTAAGTACGCCACCCCACGAATGGTATTAAGGAATACACCCGTCATCCACGCGACTAATACACACTAATTAACCGGTAAAAGATAGTTAGGGAGTAAGGAAATCTAAGTAAACACATTTCTCTACACATAAGTTTCTCACCACATTTTCATTTTTGTTATTTTATTTTATTTGCATCCGTAGTAAATTTGGGTTAGTTGACTAGCAACTAATTCCGCCCACTCTTTCAAACCCGAGATTTTACTTGCTTTCATAAAAAAATATAAAAACATAAAAAAGAATCTTCCTCAACCCTTAGACCTATTAGAGTAGTCTTTCATACCTAACGAACACTATTCCCTGTGGAGAACGATCAATCCCCCGTACTTACCACTACACTATACTACATCGGTCAGGTACACTGCCTGGTGGGGTTGTAAGCCTCTTGAGATCCCTCGAGAGGTAAAACCTGTTGTAAGGTTACAAAACCACGCATCACCCTTGTTCTCCTCCCCTGAACCCTGGTCTTCATTCCTCCCCTGTTTGGGAGCATCCTCCCCCAAACCAGGTTTGGACTGCTTGAAATGGGAAGTTCTTGATCTATTAAACCCCTCAAGATGTCTAATTCTTAGCTTGAGCCTTCTGATTGCAGCACCCTGAGAAGATTTTACCATCCTTAGTTGCTTCTTGAGATCAAGTACCTCCTTTGACAATTTTGTACATGTATCCATCAATTCATTTAGAAGTTTAAGAATATCTTCACCACTTCGGTCTGTATTACCTGACCTGAGAGGTGGATCATCAGATTTGGCCTTTTGTACATTTTCCATCAAAATCTCTGGTTCAGTTTCAAGTCTAGCCTCAACACTTCGACCTGTGTTAACTGGTCCGAGAGGTGTATCATGGGCAATGTCATGGTGTACAAAATCATCCATCAATTCATTGGTATCATTTCTGTCCTCATCACTTTGGGATGTGTAACCTTCCCTGAGAGGTGAATCTTTGGACTTAAACACAGTATCAACCCTTGGTTGATCACCTGAGTCCCCTTTTTTAGCCATGTGACTGGGGTTTGCATCACCTGTTGCAAGTTCAAAAGAACTTTCAACATTAGATGTTGTCATGTTTGAGGTCTTAGGTATGTTAGCACTGTCCTGTTCAATTACTAAGTTGGAAACAGTAGTGCCAGCCTCTCCCATCATGCCACCTACATCCCCTGTGGCAGCCTCATCTGCTTCCATACTAACATTGGCCTGAGGGTGCACAATGTCCTCATTTTGTGAAGTCCTAGGGGATTGGGTCTTTTGGGTTGATTCAAATTCATCTTGGGATTGTTCAGGAGTGGGTGTGTGATGGGAAGCTATGGGGTTTTCAGCTTCTTCACCCTATAAACCCTATAAGGATAATTAGGGTCTTCAAAACCAGGTGGTTGCATTACATATACTTCTTCATCAATCTTTCCATACAAGAAAGCACTTTTCACATCCATCTGATACACTGGGAAGTTCTTGAATGAAGCATAAGCCAAGAATAGTCTGATTGCCTCTATTCTTGCTACTGGAGCAAACACCTCATCATAATCAATGCCTTCCTCCTGAGTATATCCCTGAGCCACCAATCTAGCTTTATTTCTGACCACAATTCCTCTTTCATCCCTCTTGCATCTGAACACCCATTTTGTTCCAATTGCCCTCTTCCCATTAGGCAAATCAACTAATGTCCAGACTTCTTGAAGCTTGAACTACAACAATTCCTCTTGCATAGCTTCAACCCAACTAGAATCTTGCATAGCTTTATGAGTAGTCTTGGGTTCCACAAGTGACAGAAAACAAGCAAACTTGCAATTTTGTAGATCTTTGTGGCTATTCCTCTGATGTAGTGATTGAGCAAATAATCCTTGATGAAGCAAATCACTCAACCCCTTTGTTTTACTTATGGTTTGAACAGCAGATTGAACATCACCAATTATCTGCTCTTTTGGATGATGTTTATGAATTCTAGTGGTTGGAATAGGACTGACTGGTATCACATTCTCCATGTTGTTTAAATCAGCCTCTGCACCAAACCCTTCTACAACTTCATCATCTGTATCAACATAAATATTCTCCAAACTAGGTATCTCATCAGAAGAATCATCATTAGAAAACCAATTTCCTTTAGCAGTAGGAAATTTAGGTGCAGCAGTAGAACTACTAGGCTGAGAAGTAGTATCGTTTGGCTTAGCAGCAGAATGAGAGATACTGCTGCTAGCATTGCTATGCACATTATCAACATGTGGCTCTTCAGTAACCACTTTTTCATCACTTGAAGGTCTTTTCCCACCTTCAGAATCTCCATTAGGTCCATCATGAACAACATCTGATTGTGAACTCTTGCCCTCATTCTCTCTTGGTGTGAAAAGCTGATCAAGCTTCCATCTCTCAATCAAGACAAACTCCTTTGCAGATTCATCATCTTTAGCTTGTGTACCTGCATTAGGGTTAGCTTGTGTACCTGCAGACATGTTAGTTGAACCTGCCAACACTGGCTCATAATTCATGGACTTAGTCAAAGAATCAATATCAAAGAGCCATTCAGGTCCTTTTCTAGCAACACTAGGTGTTGTTTCACTAAACCTAACATGTAAGTTTTCTTTCACATGCCTAGTCCTTTGATTGAATACCCTAAAAGCCTTACTATTTGTAGAGTATCCAATAAAGTAACCTTTGTCTGCTTTCTCATCAAACTTGCCTAGTGAGTCAATGGTATTTAAGATAGTGACAGGACACCCAAATGTTTTCAAGAAATCTATCATAGGTTTCCTACCATGCAACAATTCATAAGGAGTCTTGTTATGAGGCTTAAGTACCTTACCCCTATTTTGCACAAAGCAGGCAGTATTCACTGCTTCAGCCCAAAAGGTAGTGGGTAATTTTGACTCTTACAACATAGTCCTAGCTGCCTCAATTAGTGTCCTATTCCTCCTCTCAGCTACACCATTTTGCTGAGGAGTTCTAGCTACACTAAACTGTCTTAAGATACCTTTTTCTTCACAGAACTGATTCATCACTCTATTCTTAAATTTAGTTCCGTTGTCACATCTGATTATCTTAACTTTGTGATTAACTAGGTTTTCTATTCTAGTTATGAAAGCCTTAAAAATATTAGAGGTCTCATCCTTAGATCCTAGAAAGAATACCCAAGTAAATCTGCTAAAATCATCAGTGACAGCTAAGCAATACATCTTTTTATTCAAGCTTTTCACAAAAGTTGGTCCAAACAGATCCATGTGTAACATATGCAAGGGCTCAGAAATAGAGTTAACCACTTTGGACTTACAAGAACCTCTATGTTGCTTTCCCATCTGACAAGCAACACAAGTTTCAGGATTTTCAAATTTTTTTGAAGGTAAACCTCTTACAAGGTTGCCCTTAACCAGTTTATTTATTGTTTTGAAATTCAAATGGCCCAATCTTCTATGCCAAAGTTTGGATTCATCAATTGTGGCTTTGGCAAACAGACAAGTTAAATCTCTTTTGGGAAGGATGTTCTTTATGTCCACACTGTATATATTGTTTTTTCTAGGGACTCTAAGTTGCACTAATTTATCATCAGGCAGCTTGTATTCAGGAGATAAGACAAGACACTTAGTGTCTGTAAAAAGAACAAAATTCTTTTTGTCACACATTTGTGAGACACTAAAAAGATTGAACTTAAGTCCATTGACCAAATACACTTTATCAAAATCCAAATTGCCTGTTCTAATTGTACCTTTTCCAACAATTTTACCTCCTTTGGGGTCATTCCCAAAGGCAACATATCCACCATCCAAAGCTTGAAAATCTTCCAGGTTGCTTTGGTCTCCAGTCATGTGTGAAGAGCATCCACTATCAAAAATGCATTTATCCTTTAGCTCCTTTTGTAGATTGCCCTGCACAAAAAGTAAGAGAATTAGTTTCTCTTTGGGACCCAGGCCATTACTGACTTGGATCTGCCTTGTGCATCATGATAGTCAAATTTATTTAACTACATTGGTGCACTGCTGTGTCTGAGAACATGATCTAAAATTTTAACTTTAGGTTTCCAGACCCAGCAAGCTGAGGCCTTAACAGCATAAAAATGATTGCCCACAACAGTGTCTGTTATCACTTTGGGCTCAGCAGCAGAATCTGCTTTTGCCTTAGCAGTAGAAGACTCTGTTTTCTTTGGAATGGGCCTTGTTGATGCAGCAGCAGTAATTATCCTAGAAGCACCATCTCTCAACAAAACTTCCCTAGGAACCATGTTGCTATTTGGATGAGGGTGAGTCTTTCTAGCAGAATGCTTGTGGTTCACCCTTGAGTGTTGGTTCCTAATAGGTCTTTGGTAGTAATAAAAATCTTCCTCTAGATGCTCAAAACTACCACAGCTATAACATGCCTTCTTAAGTAACTGGAAGTCTCTACCTAATCTTTGTGAAACTAGGCTGTTCCAATTTCTTTGATTACCCCTTGGCAAGTTATTAGTTTTTCTAGGAAATTTTCTAGGTGACTCATCAAACTCAGCCATTTTCCTAGAGATACTGCTACCTAACATAGGTTTAACAAACTCAACATTTTTACCTTTTGATTCAGCTTTGTTAACCTGTGAGACTTTTGATTCAACAGATGTAAAAGTATTTTTCTTTTTAGCTTTAGGTGTTGACTCAGTCTCATTATCTTCATCATCTGACACCCAATCCTCAATGATTGGTGCATCAGAAACCTTCTCATCTACCTTAGGTGCATAAGTTCTATCAGGTTTTTCATTATTTGTTTCACTGACTTCACCTATAGGTTGTGCATCTATCTCAGTAACAAAAGATAACTCCTTCCTAGGGGGGGCAAAGGCACTTTTGACTGGGGGTGGTACTTCATTGTACCCTAAACCACTCCCCTTTCTCAGAATTTGACTTCCAATTGACTTACCTAAAAGATCAGTTGCAAACTGTTGTTTTTCAATCCTAACAACATGTTTCTCTTTATCAGATAAAGCCAAATCTCTAGCCTTTTCAGCCTCTTCAACTCTTTTGTTTAGCATATTAATCTCACAATCTTTCTTAATAATCTCAACTTCTAAACCATTGATCCTATCAACATACTCTACTTCATTCTGTCTAAGAAAATCAAGTTTTTCTTCTATTGAGTTTAGGCCATGTTTATAACCTAAATTATCAAGTTTTAACTTTTCTAGTTCCATTCTTAAACTTTCATTCCTGGATTTTAATTCCTCAATAGTATCTATGCATGATTTCAATGAACAAGAAGACTCATTGGATACCTCAGAGTCTGATCCAGAGGAAGAGTAAGCCATGAGAGCAAAATGTTGTTCTTTGGATTCTTCTTCAGCCATCAATGCATAGTTGGGTCCCTCCTCATCTTGGTCACTCCAGTCAAACTCTCCCAAGCCATCACAAGAAACCATAGCAGTAGTAGGATTAGCCTCTTCAATAGGAATCTGCCTTGTGTTCTCCTTGTTCTTCTTGGGTGCTCTGGACTCCCTAGCAAAGTGACCCTTTCTTTGGCAGTTGTAGCACTCCATCTTTGATTTATCAAATCCCATATTGGTTTGACCTCTGTACTTGATTTCCCTACCAGTTTTCTTGAGAAACCTCCTAGCTCTCATAGTAAGCATGGCCATCTGCCATTTCAAGTCAATCTCTTCAAGGTCATCTTCATCAATCTGATCCAAATCTTGATCAGTAACAGAAGTACTTGGAGGACTTCTGGTAAGATCAGCCAAAAAGGCACAAATAGCAGCATCACTGATGTTGTCACTATTTGTACTAGCAGTAGAACCAGCAGCAGAAACAAGATGACCAGCAGCAGAATGATGTTCTTGAGAACTACTAGAAGCCTTGTTGTTTGAGGACACAAAGGCAATATTGTTTGTGCCAGAGGATGAACTAGAAGATCCCTTGGCCTCAGATTCATACACCTTTAGATTGTTATACAAATCATCCAAAGTCATTGTTTCAAAATCACTCTTATTTCTCCAGACCACTGTATGAGTATTCCATTCAGAAGATAAGCTCCTCAGAAACTTCAGATTAATGTCTTCTTGAGGCACTGATACATTCATAAGTTGTAATTGACTCACCAACCTCTGAAGCCTATCATAGGTAGCATCAATATTTTCTGTACTTAAGGCAGCAAATGTTTCAAATTGATGCTTGAGCATATTCTTCCTTGACTTTTTGGTGGCAGCATTCCCACCAAATCTGAGTTCAATAGCAGCCATCAAATCCTTAGCAGTCTTTGTGTTACTGAAACTCAGTTGATACTCATTGGGTATTCCCAGCAAGAGAGTATTATGAGCTTTAATCTCCAGTCTCCTCTGAGCCTTCTCTTCATTAGTTTTAATGGGCAATATATTGACCCATCAGCAGCTTTAGCAGGTAGTTTATCTCCATCTTCAATGACTTCCCACAAGGAGTAGTCTAACATCTTCATGTACTGCTCAATCCTCATCTTCCAGATTTCGTATTCACCAACCTTGAGCATTGGTACCTTAGAGGCAGTCACCATATGATGAGATTCCGATTCCATTGCAGAAGTAGATGTTGAACAGATCTTGATAAACAAAAATTCTTCTCGATATCAGTCTCTAGATCACAAGCTCTGATACCACTTGTTGATCCCAGATGAGCTTAACGATCTTGTTAATTATCTTAGATGTGGATCTAAGACAATAGGTATAGAAACTGTTCTTGAACGATTATCAAATATTATGCGGAAACTAATATTTGATCTTAAGAAAAATTATAAACGAACAAAATGAATTATCACAAAACACTTCAATATATTCAATATGGTTACTCAAAAGTAACAGGGTTACAAAAGTAATATGGTTACAAAAGTAACAGGGTTACAAAAGCAACTCTAAACCCTAACCCTAGATCCTCCTTTTATAGACTTAAGGAGTCCTAGTCGGTTACAAAACTTTCTATACAAGATAATATCAAATCGTATCTTTACCGGCCATAATTATCTTAACAAACTATACATATCTAATAAGCAGCAGAATCATTACTCTAGCAGCAGAATCTTCTTAGGCTAGCAGAAGAATGACACTTAGCTTATTTCACCATTCATCAGATAAACTCCAGCAGTAGAATGTATACACTAGCAGTAGAATGATTTAGCCTTAGCAGCAGAATCATACTTAGTGTATTTTCCTTAAGTTGCATGAGCAGCAGCATAACATACAAAGTAGCAGCATCTTCAAACCCAACAGTGTTCTTGTCTTGCACTTGAGATAAAGGATGACAGGATCACTTATAAACACATACCAAAGAGTTATAGTGATCAAAGAAAGAGGGAAAAAGAACAGAACATTTTTGTGCAAAGAGGGTTGATTTTTCTGAGAAAACAGTGCAGTATTTAAAGGCACCAGGAGGAGCGGGGACGATACCTTAAACCTTGGACGGCCTCTCATATATAAGGGACCGTCACCTATTTACAGGACTGTCCTGACAGACGCTCCTCTTTTTGTCCTTTAGTGGTGAAAATTTATCTGATTTTGGTGGGAAAAATAGCTGTTGTGAATTTAAAATTCAAATTTCAAATTCAATTTTAGTTTTCTTTAAAAAATTTCTTTATAAATACAAAAATAATTTGTCTAGTTTATTTTTGTAAAAATGTTTTATCACATTTATAAAATGTGAGGTTTAAGGACAAAAATATTTTCTTTGATCACTTAACAAAATTGGTATAGAGTTTGTTCATACCTTAAGTGATGTAGACTTGAGCCGTCGAGGTATGTTGATGCATTCTGGCATTGATGATTTGTGTGAACGAGTAACTTGTGCACTTTACATTATGTATTACAAGTTACATGTTTGTCATCATTAAAACATGAAGACACTGTATAGATTAAACGTCGTAACGTTTGCACTAACAATCTCCCCCTTTTTGATGATGACAAATATGTAAACCATAACTCATAGCAAAGTGTAGAAGTTACTTGTTTACACTCCCTCTCCCCCTTTTTTCGAAGCAAAAAGGTGTCGCAAATGTAGAGGTAGAAAGAAGATCAGTGAGAACTTGAGAGGTAGACTTGAGAAGATGACTCGAGAAGAAGACTTGAGAGAAGTACTCGAGCATAAGACTTGAGAAGATGTCTTGAGAAGAATGCTTGAGAAGATAACTTAAAAGAAAGACTTGAGAAGAATACTTTATAAGAAGGCTTGAAAAGAAGATATGTCTTTGCTTGTATTAGAGGAAGAATTGAGAGGACAACTAGAGAAGATGAGTTGAGAAGATAACTTGAGCCTATAGACGAAAACTTGAGAAAGAATCTTGAGAGGGGGACTTGAGAAGATTCCTAGTTGATTGTGGATGATCCCTCAATGTATTTGACAATCCCAAATCCCATCATTCAAAGAAGTGAGCTTACATCATCCTAGTGAAGCCTTGCTCCTATCGCCACAGTTTAACCAACTCCAAACCATGTACCCAACTATTTCCGAGCTCCCCCTAGCTCATTGCATCCCCATTGACTTAAGCGTATCCATGAATCAAATTTGTTGCAAATGCTTAACCTACATCAAGGGTTAGTTTCAAGAAATAAAGGATGTAAAAGGATATGAGTAGCATTATAGAGGTGGACTACACATAGCAAGGAATGTGTAGATGCGGCAACGATTTGCAAATGACTTTGACATTTGCAAATGCTCCCCCTTGGTGTATGCTCCCCCTTGTTTGGGCTACCAAAGAATTTAGCGATGAAGTAATGCTACAAAACAGAGTTAGTAGACAAGTGCACATATATTTAATAATGATGATACATATAGCAAGACATTATCGGAGATTAATACATGCATGACTCAAATATGAGTATTCTAAAGTATTGCACGAAAGGGATTGAAACTAAACATATATAATTATTGATTATATGTCAACAAACCATTCTCTAACTTCTTACAAGATAAGTGTCTAATGTCTAGGTGATATAGAGTGAAGATGATATGCTCCTAGATGAGAATGAAGATGACTATTTAAAGTGGAGAAGTGGGAGAGGATGAACGGAAATGAAGAAAGAAAGTTTTAAGCCAAGATTGGCAAGGACGATGTAAAGATGAGAAGGAAGATAGGAGACCTCATATTTGAAAATAGTGGTTTAATTTAGGTTTGTGTTGAAGGGGATGAGAAGAGATGTGTGTAGGGAAACAATGAAAGGACCATTTTCACTTACAATGAGTGAGGATGAAAAGAAGTGAGGAAGATGGGAGACTTTAAAGAAGGTACATACTATCCTAGTTTTGTTGGGTGCTTTATTAAGAAGAGGTAGATGTGAGAACAAGAAGAGGGATGGTACAATGGACTATGAATATGGTCTAGAGAGTGAAGAAGAAGAATTTTTTGAAGGGATTCTCATGGGTGGTACCATTTGTATATATAAGTCGTAGAAAGAAGAGAATGAAGGAGAGTGAAGGGATAAGTGTTAAGATGATCAAAATGGTTGTTATTTTGGAAAATGCATGGTGTAGGATGGTTCAAAGTATTGTTTAAAGAGAAAGAAACTAGTCTAGAGAGTGGTGAGTCAAGGATGCAGAAAAAGAAAAACAGTGAACCAGTTCATGACACCTTTACTTGGGACGGTCCTGTAAATAAGGGACGGTACCATATATAAGGGACCGCTCATATGTTTTTAGGACCGTCGCCAGTGGGGTGCAGAGTCTTTCCAGTTTTCTCTGTTCTTCCCAGATGCAAGGATAGGAATAATCAAAGGATTGATTATGTGAGAATCATATTGCCATTAAGAAAGAAAAGAATTGGGCAATAATGATTAAGGAATGATTTAGCAATTTGCTAAAGAATGTTTATAGGAATGTTGGGATTATATGGAAAAGTGTATATAATCATTTTTTGGGTACGAAGAGAATTTACAAATGATTACAAAATGTTTGGAAATAGGAGAGGTGTAGGTTATAAGTGAAGAATGTAAAAAAGTGTGGGAGTAATCTTTTCTAGACAAAAGAGTGAATTATTTGGAAGAGAGCGAGATGGTGATTAAGGAAATGTCAGTCATTTAAGCAGGCATCACATAATAATCAAAGATATTAACGTGTAAGACTGTATGACATCTAAGAAGTTATCAAGATAGGCATACCTAGTCCGTTATATATTAAATCGACATAGTATGGGTGCACAAATAACACGTAAGTCATGTAAAGTGATGCATACAAAGCATGATTACTGTGAATGCAAGCATTAAGTAAAACAAGTTGACATTTAGCATATAAGAGCATATATCATGGACATATATCAAGAAACATAACATTAGAAAAGCTAATTCAAAGCAAGATCTTTCTAATGAACAAGCATTCAATAATTAGGCAAGTAGGCATTGAGAATTTAAGAAGGCATGAATACATTTAATCATATTTCACAAGAACAAGTTGTTTTCAAATATTAAACACATATATGCAAGTAATCTAGGTTTGTCAAGAAGAATCCTAATTACTACTTGTTTAAAATGAAATCCTAACGGGAGACAAAGATCATCGATGGAAAGCATCTTTAGTCAAATGTAGGAATGAAAATTTTTCAAGTTAGAGAATGGATATGAGACTATCACTAGCGGTGCTCAATTAAGGCTAAACATGACCATTTTTTCAGGTTTACCACAAACCCAACTTCTATCCTGGAAGCAATGCAACCGTTAGGTTAAATTGAATTTATAGTGCAATAGGTTCTCCAATAGCCATTTTCATATTAGAAGAATTGGAATTCCTATATTTTCCCATCGAAGTTTTCCAAAGATGATATTAGTCGATTCCGCTAATACATATCCAAACCATATTTTAAAAGCCGGTTAATGAAGATGACATGTCTTACACAAAATCCTTACAAAGGCAAGCACAATATTTTAAATATGTGTTTGAGATTTGGAGGTTGTTTGGTTTGGATGGTGTATTACATGACCTTATAGATGACACCTTTGAGTTGTTATTTTAACATGTTTTGGTTTCAAGAATACTCTATAGTAAATCTTGAGAAAGTGAGTCTAATTAAGATTACTTGCCTTAGTAGATCTTGTAATGTTTTACGTTGTATCATTGAGAGAAAACATATTGCATCTTTTGACAAATATGCTTATTTAAAAGGATAAACATCTCATTCTTATGAATTGCTTATGAAAACAAGTATTTTAGTTATAATGTGGTTAACGAATTTTACTTGTTTAAGTAGTGACACACGTTGTATTAGGTTGCTTACAAAATCTAATATCCTATATTTTCTGACGTATTCTCTTGTAATATAACCATTCATGTTACAAGGAGAATGAGATGCATAAATTATCCTTTTGAAATACATGTTATCTTCTTGAAGATTGATGATATATTACGTGTGACATTTTTACTTGACATGTGATTTTGAGTCTTGACTCGTTCATGAGCAAAGTCTACATATGTTGTTTGTTTTCTCGTGTTTGGTTTTTCAGAAATGACACATTTACAAATTGAGTTGCAATGTACTTGCTTGAATATTTCGGATGAAACATCCAAGTCGTCAATCCTACTTCGTTGTGTATTTTAAGTATCTTTTAAACATATTAGTTTAATAATTGGAACACAACCATTGGATAAGAAGACTCAATATGACATCAACAACACAAGTGTAAGTTATGATCCGATGCATATTCTTTTCGTCTTGAGAAGGACGTCATTATTTTCATAACAATCGAGTGTGATTGAGTATGTAGGTCCAAGATAATATATTTTGTTATATTTTGATTTTATCTTGAAGCTAAACAAATAGTGATACCAATTTCATGTCCATACTCGAAAACTTGTCAATTAGATTCGATAATGATATCAATCATAATCTGAATAATGAATTGATATATGATCGAATTCTTTCTTGACCCTCACGACCACTCTTTTTAATAATGAAAATAATTAAGGATTTATGGAATGTGCTCCATTAAATTTAATACTTGTTGTATGTGTGAGGTTAATAATAATGACATGTTAACTTCAAGATTGTCATTTATTTTTGTGTGTGAGAAACTATTTATTATTACGTATAATATGCATAGTTTTTGACATTTCATGAGTATAAAAATAATTTTCCTAACCATTTTTATACAAAACATAACTCTTGTAAAATACTGTATGTTTAAAACAATTTGTGTGTTTTCAAATACATGCAAGGTTTGAAAATACATTTTCTTTTACTTAAATACTAATGTATTATTATAAACATTTCTCTTGATTAGACAACCCATGGCCAACCAAGTTAAGAGCATGTAATGTTTTAGAAATCATGTTGAAAGTTTGATGAAGTGTTAAATGTTTTGAGATGACAGATTTTAACACTTGAATCTTTGGAAAGGTAATTGTGTAAGACAATTGTTTTTGACCTACATGATTTAATCAACTTAGTCTACATATCTAAGTGAGTTACTAAAACATTATAAGATATGCAAGCTATCGAAAACACATAATCATTTAGCATAGCACACACAATGATTTTCGTTATCTTTTGGTGTGTTAGATGCAACAATGTATACTTGCTTGATTTAATTTAAAAAGAATTTCCTCCCCATTTTAAAAATTAATTAAGATCAATATTTTGAAAGGATAAAGACACCATTTAAAAAAAAATCATTTAGTAGAGATGTCCGACTCGAAAGAAAGAGTAAAATACAAGTTTTACGTTAAGACGTAACACAAGGTTTTGACCACTAAGTTGTATTTTGAATCTAATATTTAATTAAGTTAGGAATCAATACTTGGAAGTATTTTTAAATGAAAGTAGACTTAATTACCTTTAAAATGGCAGATGACACGACTCCTACGGACTTACGGTTGATTTTATATGAATTTTCAAAGTTGACCTAGTTCTGGTGAAGGTCCCTTAAATAATGACGGTCCCATAAATATTTAAGCGACCGTCCCGTATTGATGTGCTACAACGTGTGCAAGTTTTAAAATTTATAAAACACGATTTTACGAATTATCTATTTAACACATACGAGCAAGTATACTCGTCCGCAATAGTAAAGGTGGGTAAGTCAGGATCGTCCCAAGGGATTTGTGATTATTTTAGTTAAATATAACAAGCATTTGTAAAAAGGGTTGTCAATCCAATTTAGCAAAAAATCAATAGTATCAAAGATCAATAAATAGAAACATATACTTGTATTGCATAGAGTATTCATAAAAGTTTGGTGTAACTTGTAATGATGCACAATCTAATGTAAATGATTAACAATCAATGGTTTATATCATGAAAAATCATTGTTAAAAATTCTCCCAATTAGTTAACCATTTCGGCCTATTTAACTAATACGGTAATTCTCTTAAAACTTCATTTGTTTTGAAAAGCATTTCTTATCTTATTTGTTCTTACGAATCCTTTCGGCATTTTCTCGTGATGAAATTGTTTCAAATCTATTTTAATGAGTAAACATGATGATTGTCACACATCATGATCCATACTAATTCGTACACTAACGTTTTGGAATAAAAACATGAAGAAAATCCTTTCGGCCTTTTTATTCTATAAATGTTTTTACCAACAAATTAAGCAAAACTAGATGTTATTTCAACAAACTCATAAAACAAGAAAGATTTTCATGCATCACTCTAGATAAGAATACACATACAAAAGTTACATCATACACACAAGTATACCAACAAATTACTCCATATCATTCATCATAATAGAACACAAGTAACCAACATAACTTTCATAAAACTTAAAGGAAAAGTAGTTCATTGCAAATAAAACAAGATATACCTATCTTAGATTTACAAGAACTAGAATCATGGAACTATAGCAACCACACTCCTCCAATTGAGTAATACAACCCGAAAACAACTCCAAACTTAAACAAATGATTGAGACTTGACTCAATACTCTTCTGGACTTCTTCAAAGGCTTTCTTAGTCTTTTGGGCAATATAAATGAGAAAGTAATAGCCTTGGTGTAAAGCTTATTGCGAATTTGGAATGTCACATTTAGTAAACTAGCCTAGGATCCAATATATAGATAGGATTCACTTATTGGCCAAGTAAAAACGTCCTCAAAGAGTTATTAACTGGAAATGATCGGACTCCAATGATTAAATGGAAGTAAAGCCGTCATTTAATGTGAATTTGTAACAGCCAACACAGCCCAGCCGATCAACAGAGGATCCATCCGATCGACTGCTCCCTTCCAAAGCATCCCATCCAATTCGGATGCGGGCTCCAACCGATCGGCTGTTGTTCTCTTGTACTCACAATTTTGACTTTTCTCATTGCATGCTTTATCCTTGATTGTGGCACCGATTTCTTTCACAGAACTTGATATTTTCTTGTCGAATCATGGAAATCTTGATACTCTCAAATCACTGAGTCCTTGCGTGGTTTCTAACTTCGCTTCAGTAACGGGAATCTTCCAAATGTGCATAATTACTTCAATTCTTCGTCTTTTCATCATCTTTTCCTGTATTTGACTACATTCACTTGTATATACACTTTTTCACGATTAAGTAACAAAAACATATAAATATAACCAAATTTGATGCACAAAACTAACGATAACGCAACTAAAAACATGCTCATTCTGAGCATTATCAAATTCCACCACACTTAAGTTCTGCTCGCCCTCGAGCAAGTCTAGCATTTAGAAAAATGATTTCAATGGTTACCAACATCGTGATTCCCAAAAATCTAACAACCATTCAGAAAGAATAAATGTTAATTTGAATTTTTATGTGAATATTCTTGAAACATAAACGAATTAATCTTGAGCTTGATAACATAACTAAGCACCTCACGAATGATTTTTTTTAATTCACTCAACACTCATGTGTAGATTGGTTGGTTTATGTAAATCACTCATTTCCCAGTCATGATTCTTGCGTCTTACCATAAGCTTGTACAAGTATCAAAACAAAGACATAAATCATCAAAGAGGTATTTTATTCGGGTTCAGGATAAAAGGGTTACCGGCTAATGCTCAAAAGTTTCATACAAGAATACAATAGCTCGTTGGCGCGAATTTTTGATAAGCCAAACAATGGATGGTCTCTAGAATATACCTTGGCTTGTTGGCGTATTATTTGCATAACGGATGGTCACCGAAATACGCACTAGATTGCTGACGCATCATTCGATTATGCAGAAACTGGATGGTCACTAAAATATCCACGTACTGCATATTTTCACAAAGCCATTACTATATTCGAAGGAATAAAGTAATTCGGTAAAAGAAAAGATAAGGTATGGGAATTATTTGTGATTAGTTTCTACGAAATAAAATAAAAATCAAGTCCAAACTCCGTTCCCAACTCTTTATACCATAAATGATTACTTTCCCAACTTTTTCGATCATCATCCCAAATCTTCATACTTACTTATCACCTCTTAGCACTTTGGCTAATTGATACTTCATAAATTATAGCACATTGGCTATTCAATTTATTCACATCTTTTTTAACCAACACACTTTGGATGAGCACACGCTACAAAAATACAAATAAGAGTAGCGGCCTCCTTCTACGTTGAAACAACACATACACGTTTCAAAGTGTGGCCAACACGTAATCATCAAAAAATAAATAGCTTTCGAACTTTGAATGAACTTGATTCGGGTAAGGCTAAGGTGTAAAGTGTAAAATATTTTTGTATTTTTCTGGATTTAATCTAAAGAAAAGAATGGCTCAGAAGGTTTAACTAAGGGTATCTAGCATTAAAGATAAACGCTAACAAATGGGTTCCAAATACGAGGTTAACTAACCGATGTGGTTAGCAAAAATTATTATTGTAAACGGATGGCCATTTGGTGTAAATCCTAAGTTGCCTCTTATCACTTGAATATATTTTTATCATTCGAAAGTGATTTTAACCGTAATGCACAACAAGTACAAGTTCTAGAATCAACATAATCACCGGCACACTCATAGCAAAATATATAGCATATAAGATGTATGCTTTATACAAAAAGACTTAAATCCTCACAATTTAAGTGAAAAAGGCTATAACATGCACTAGTAAATGTTATCGAATCCAAAATGAATTTACTCTCATAATTTGATTAAGTTCCAAAAATTTTCAAATACCCTCATTTTACCATTGAAGTAATCTAGTTATTTTGAATATAGATAAATTACGTATGAAAACAACTAGATAATCAAGGGTGAACGAATTCTAGTTACTTGACTCTAACATTTTACCTAAAAATTAAAAATTAAAAATTTAAAAATTATATCATTTTTCCTATTTTCTTCCCTCCCCCACACTTAAGTTTTGCATTGTCTTCAATGTAATAAAAATGAACTTCAAAGTAAAGGAAATGAGAAAATTTTAGTTAAAAAGATACTACCGAGGTAAATACGCAATACGCATATTTGATCACAAATAAGCAAACGAGTTCTCCAACTCCAAGTATTGACCAACAATAAGCTTCCTACATATCAACCCTGCAAAAACTGGAAAAATATACGAAACAAACAAAACAAACAAACAATACTAAAGCAAACCAAAGTAAATTAAAAATAAACCATAATTAAAGTACGTTATTAATCCTAAAGAAAATGGTTAAGAAAGTAGAAATAGAAATAATTCAACAAACATAATTGTTTTTAAAACAAATAGTGATCAACCATCCCAGGTTGTTATTGGTTGTATATCTAAAACTTCGAGAAGTCCTTTGAGTTTCCCATTCCTGCTTTCTCTAAGGCACGTGAACCCCTTGATATCACCGCTCAATGAAATTATTGGCTCACTAAAAAGATTCATTTCCTTATTAGTAAATAGATCAAGATTCTTGGCTATCTGTGAAATAAAATGACCCGCACATATGTAATTCTTTGTCAATATGGCCGCGCGTTGGTGCAAATGTTGCACTATCACCCAAGCTACGTTCAAATGCCTTAAGGGATGCTTCTCTTCTAATGCTTGTAGAACCCATAAATCATGTTCATAAATTAGATCAACACTAGAAGTCTTGTGTAACAACGATTGTACCACAACCCTGTGTAGTACTTGAAAAATTGGTTTCTTGATTGACGAAACCTAACTTTCCCCATATACTAGCTTATCTTCCGCGCTAATTCTTTTCCAATATCCATGTGCATCAAAATTATGTTTACTCCTTTCTCCACTCATTATTAAAAACTTGAAATCCTTATTACTCAAATCCTCATCAGAGTATAAACCTAACAAATTTCCAAACTCAAATAGTGTAACTTCATGTCTCTTACCTCCTAGTTTGAAATCAAGAAATTTGTTAGTGGCAACCCCAATATCAGTAACTTCCAGTTTCATCCTCATGGAGCACAAAAATTCTAGGCACAATTCCTTGTATATTGGTTCTCTGATATTAAATGCCCTTTCCCTACATTCTTGAAGTCAATATCTGTCTGTTCCACAAAATCCTAATAGGAACATATCTTTGAGAAACTCATCACAACCGAGCTCCTCTATTACCTTCCAGTTAATAATTCTTGGGGAATGGGTCACCCATCTACCAATTTTAAGAAGAATGACATTATAAGATTTCCAAACCATCGGATCTTCCCCTCGCCATAGGAGGTTAGGATGACATTCTAGAATTGGCATTTGTTCCCTCTTCCTGGTGGCTTCTCTAGTCCTTTTTGCTATGCTTGATCCTCCTGCAACATCCTTAAAGAAAAACATTTGAAAGACATATTGGGTTAGTTGTTAGAACACATAGGCGACCTAACCATAACCAAATGAATTTCTCATCGTAGAAATCACAAATATATGTTAGTCTAAGAGTATTAGAACCAACGCTACACATTATAGAAGTCCCTAGGTTCAACTTTGAAATTTGCATTTTCCTTAACAGAAAGTACCATCCGATCGGCATGCCCTCCATCCGATCGGATGGTACTTCGAACCCAGCCCAACCGATCGGCATGCATGCGCATCCAATTCGGTTGGGTGTTCTGCAGAAGGCAAAAGCCTTTCGATGACTTCTTGATCGATTCCTATCAATTCTACTCCACTCCTATCTTTCATTTGAATTCTTATGTTGATTTCTAAATCCTCAATTCATCCCTACATCAATCCAAAACATCTCCACATGATTTCTTAATAAATCATAGAACACTAGAAATATTTTGTGAATTCAATTCCTTAATTGGTGCTTGAATCAACAATGTAGTAACCTAAAATCACTGAGAAACAAGCCTATAACATATGGGAATCATCAATTGCAAACTAATTGGATTCAAAGTTTTGAACTAATTGAATCCGAAAATTCAATCAATTAATTCTCTCACAAAACTTAATCAATCAATGTAATTCTTTTTGCAATGTATTCCTCTATCAATAACCCATCTATTCCTAAAGGATTACATCTCAATTCGAAGTCTATCAAAAATCCCCAAATTATGACCTAATTTAATTAATCTGAATTAAAATCTAATTAAACCAAATTGATGATGTTACTTACTTGTTTTGGAGCCGTGGATGATCTCTAAACACTCTTTTACCTTCCAATTAAGAATTAGTGTCGAATTTCTTGGACCCAATTTAGTGGATTTGGTGTGTGTGTGTGGGTTTCTTGTGATTTTTGAAATTGTGGGTTTATATATTCAACTCCATCCAATCAACTTCATGATCCAACCGATTCGGTTTGGGGTTTTGCAAAAATTCACTTTTTCTTGTCTACACACTTTTGTGATGTTTGTGGAAGCAAGGAAAAATGACTTTTATTTCAAAAACACTTGTTTTGTATGTAAATTTTCCACCACACTTGGTCTGCCAAATTGTCCAAGTCTATCTCTACTAACTAAAACCAAAACTAAAACTAAAAATCTCAACTAAAAACATTAACTTAATAATCATAAAAACCTCAATAATAAGTCTTAATTATAAACCTTAAAAGAAATAACCGAAATGCAAATATTGAAATACTAAAATGCATAAAATAAAAGAAACAAACAATTAGCAAAAGCTTGTGCTTTATTCTTCAAACTTGTTGATCTTCTTCATCCTTGAAAGTATTCATGCTTGAGGATATCCTCACTTTGAAATTTACCGGATAACTTTCGGTTTGTCTTTTGTGTCATGAATCTTCTAGCAAAATTTCTTCCACTTGGGCAAACAATATCGAACTTAACATGCCATTCTCCGTCTCCGTCTTCCTTCTTGTAAACACTTGGACCGTCAGGCCCCCATTCCAAATTCTTGAGTTGGACGGGCAACTGCAAGCTTTTTAAACATAAAAACATTTTTAAATGGATTAAAGAAAGCCTCCATCGCTAGGGCTCTTTCCATTTCGTCTTCGATATCAAAGAATGTAGGAGTAACCGGCCCATATTTAGGCCTTCCTTCCTCATCTCTACCTACTTTGAAGCAACCCAATTATTCTTCTTCCTTATCCCTCTCATGCATTTCTTTCACCATCTTTCCCCTCGGTTTCGGGTAATAAATATGCTTCAAAATTCCATCATCTATGGTTAACGTACCACGACCCTTATCAATAATAGCCCCACAAGTCCTTAGAAATGGCCTACCTAACAAGAGTGGTAGGTCTTTATCCACCGGTATATCTAGTACCAAAAAGTCGGCTAGAAAAGCTTGGTACCCAATTTTTACTCTAACATTCTTCACCTCACCCATAGCCTTTGCTTGAGAGTTTTCAGCCATAGTAAGGTTGGATTGATTCGGTTGAGGGTTACTAAGTCCTAACTTATTGTATAAGGGATATGGCATCACACTTACACTCGAACCGGTGTCGGCCAATGAGTACAAAGGAGTTGTACCATTCACCTTAATTGGCAAAACAAAGTTTCCCGAATCACCTTTTTTCTTTGGCAATCCATTCTCAATAATTCGCTCACTTTCCTCTTCATCAAAATCTTTGTCTTCAAGCCTATAACTCGCCATCATAACCGCATCTAACTTCTTGCGGTAAGTCATATAATTATTCAACACTTCGATCACGGGCTTCTTCTCCCTAAGCTCATTGAATTTCTGCTCCAAATTCTCTAAGATAGCTTCTTTTTGCTCTTGGGTCAAAGGTGTAAAAGTTGGTGGTGGAGTGGGTGGTGATGATATGGAATCCTCACTCTTAGAGGTTGAAGGTCGGGTTAACTTATTAAGGTTGGTTTTCTTCCTATTAGCCTTCCCCATTTTAACAACTTCTACCTTTTCATCCTTAACTTCTTCCATATTATCACATAGCTCCGCGAGCATAACTTCCCTTCCTTTTCTTATTCCAACTCGGTAACATTGATCCTCATTTCTACAAGTGCAAAATCAAGCTTACACTTAGTAGTGACTAGAAAATATCTCCCGAACACAACTTCCGGGTCATCCGTGTTTCCATAGTCAATAACAACAAAATCAACCTTGAAAATATGACCATGAATGTTAACACGCACGTCCTTCTCTTTCTTCCTTCTGTAATCTTCGTAATCAAGCCTAACATACCCAAGCTTATCAAGCACATACTCGGTGATATAGTTATCACCATATTCCATGTTCAACTGCGCATCCCAAGCCTTGACCCCTTCTACACCACACGGTGTAGCGAACCTCATGAATGGTGAGTCAAACTCATTACGTAGAGCTCTTGTAAACACCACAACTTTGTTCCTCTTTGGTTCACAAACTTGGTTTTCTCCAACTACCTCTAACTTCTCGAGTTCCATCTTGCTTTCCTCTAGCATACTTCCTAAACGCTCCAAGGAATCCCCGCTATCCTTGAACATTTCCTCCAAATTCCTCAAGTACTCCGAAACTTCACTTAGGTTTTCCATTCTACTAAAGTAAATAACAATTATAACATAACCAACAAAACACAAAATCCAAATCATTAGCATTAGGGATTAGTTATAATCGAAATATACTTAAAATGAAAGCATACAAAGTAATAAACAAGTTTGAACACTAAAAAACACTAACAACTAAAAAATAGAAAAAAATATGAAATATTTTTACCGAGAGATCCATTCGATCGGCATGCTCACCAGCCGATCGGATAGTGACAAATCCTAAAACCAAAATTGTCCAGCCGAATCGGATGCGGGCGCATACCGATCCAGATAAAATGTTTTTTATTTTTTTTTATTTTATTAATAATATTATTATTTTTTTTTATTGACTCTTAAATTTTTTTAATGACTTATAAATGAAAATTTAACTCTATTAACTATTGAAAAATGAAAAGATTAAACTTATAATTAATGACTTTATTAAAAATGAAAATTAACTCTAATTAATTACTAATTAAACTCTAATTACTCTACAATTAAATAAAAGACTCTTAAACTACTTTAACCAATCATTAACTACAGAACTAAACTACTCAATTAATTAACTAAACATCAAATAAACCATTTAAGCATATAATGTCATAAAAATAAAAATGAAAATAGCAAAACTATAACAAATCATATCATTAAAATAAGCAACTAAGCAATATTAGCACTTACTAAACATAAACAAAAATAAACCAAACATTAAATACTAAAGAAAACGAAAAATGACAAAACTTAAATTTTTTTACCGAGCTCTATCCGATCGGTTGGGTACTCTGGTATCAAACTTTTTCCTACTTCTTTTTTACACGATTTTCTAAATCAAACACTTATAAAATTACAAAATCTAACAAAAACAAAAAAATCTATTCAAATCCCCAGCAGCGGCGGCAAAAACTTGATGTGCTACAACGTGTGCAAGTTTTAAAATTTATAAAACACGATTTTACCGATTATCTATTTAACACATACGAGCAAGTATACTCGTCCGCAATAGTAAAGGTGGGTAAGTCAGGATCGTCCCAAGGGATTTGTGATTATTTTAGTTAAATATAACAAGCATTTGTAAAAAGGGTTGTCAATCCAATTTAGCAAAAAATCAATAGTATCAAAGATCAATAAATAGAAACATATATTTGTGTGTAATTCATTCTTTGTCTTTTAAGTCCTTCTTCTATATAATAGAGATATATAGGTTTACAAAGAACTCATAACTGTATTGGGAATGTAAATCTTCCTAACTTTTATCATTATCTTCTAAGGAATCTTCTATAATCTTCCATCTTTTGTAGAATTCATTCTTTGTCTTTTAAGTCCTTCTTATTTCATATTTGCTTCATTCTTCTTTTATTGTTTTGTATTATCAACTCAATATGATTCCCAACAATCTTCCCCTAGTTGATAATTACAAAACATTCTTCTTGATCTTCCATGAATGAAACAATCTTCCCCTTAAGCTCAACTCATGTGAACTTACATAACATGCTGTACCACCAAGGATCTGCAAGTTGCAAAATTTCTATGTAAAATCTTCTTCCCCTTTTTGTATTATCTACTAGGAGATGCTGAGTAGATGCAACTTTGATTTTGACAACCACAAACCAATATCACACTTCTAATACAGCATTCCAATGTCTCAAATTACCCTCCATGACGCATAATAAGAATAATGAATTCAAGACAGTTGAAACTTAAAGTAGCAGTAGTAATAATGACTTAGCAGTAGTAAAAACCTTCCCCTCATGTGGTGCATGTAAATGATTAAACACTTTATAATATGCTTCCCCTGAAATCCATGTGTTAACCATTTCTTGAATCTCCAAATCTGTAGGCTTCTTGTAATGATTACTGTTGATGAAAACTAAGTATAACGAACTTGATGCTGAAGTAGAACAACTCAAACTTATGTCTTATGTCTTGTACTATCCACATGACTTTCAACTTATACAAACACCAAAAGTATAAGTAGATCGCAACCTCTTGACAAAATCCTCATCTTCTATGAGACACTGAGCACTATAATGTAACTCCTTTAAGTGATAGCAAAGACCAATTGCTAGATTTGACAAGTCTTTGTCAAAACGTTATAAGCACGAACACGTTATCTCCTGCTAAAAGATATAATAAGAACACGCATCCGTGAAACTCCACTTCAACTTCAAATAAGTGATAAATAATCATCTTCGTAATCAACTAATCCAAATAAATCCAATAAACAAGCCTTTTAAACGTTTAAGAACATTTAAACCAAAATCAATCTTCTGTGTGTGTTGTTCGACATCTCCATACCATCCGAGAACCAAATCCATGTACTTTGATTACAAGTCTCTTGTTGATAAACTTTACTTAAGTACCATAATAGTCTCAACAACTATTACCATTAACGAAGCAGCATTAACTATTAGAGCAGCATTAAGTAACTAACTAGCAGCACTAATCAACAAGAACGAGCAGCTTTAACTTTGATAAGCAGCATTAAGATTGATACAACTGCTAGAATGAATACTAGCATGTGACAACTGGTAATTTTTGGGTAATATATATATATATTTATATATATATATATATATATATATATATATATATATATATATATATATATATATATATATATATATATATATATATAGAATCTAGATCAAATGAGAACTTTCTTAAAGTTGTAAAAATGAGAACCAACTAAAGTCTTATAAATGACACTCTCATTAAAACAAAAATAAAAATTTAATTAATTATAACTAAAATTGTTAAAGTTTCGATGATTTTCTTTTTAAAACAGACGAAATTTAAGTGATACACTTTGATTCGACGAGTAATGTGTATCAGGTTTTCGTATGTGTATTAGTTTATTTAGTGGTTTATACGTATTAGGTGTATCAATTTATTTATAAAATGTCAGCTTTTTGAGATTTTGATATGTCGGTACAAAATTTATAATTATGTATCAGTAATACAAACTCATGTATCAGTTGGTTATTACTTGCAAAAATGTTAATTTGTATTAATATTTTATTTTTGTGTGTATCATTGCTAAAATGGTTATTCATAAATGTTTTTAGTGGTTGTTTAGACTAGTTCTCATTTTAACAACTTTAAGAAAGTTCTCACATTAACTCTCCCCTATATATATATATATATATATATATATATATATATATATATATATATATATATATATATATATATATATATATATATATACATATCTATATATATATATATATATATATATATATATATATATATATACATATATATATATACACACATATATATATTTACATATATATATATATATTATATATATATATATATGTATATATATATATATATATATATATATATATATATATATATATATATATATATATATATATATATATATATATCGTGTCGAGTTTCAAACAGAATATTTAGTAATTGTGTACCTTTTATTTATATTTGAGATCGTGTTTTGGATTATGGTTATGTTTTTGTTTCATGGGTATGTGATGTATTGAGTTTTCCCGTAGGCCTAGAACTCAGCACGGCGCGACTTGGCACAATTAATAACTAATAATGCGTTAATAATAAATTTTAACATCTCAGAAAAAATCTATGCGTATTTATAGTCATTTTTATTGGGAAAATAGTTTTAAAAATGATGGTGTAAGTTAAAAATACTCGGGTAAATGTTTCGGCACTTAAACTAGCCTCGTTAGCGTTTAATGAAAAGATTAGCAAAATAACCCATTCAACCCCTCGCTCTATTTTCATTTTTAGTTCTTGTGGTTTGTGGGGTTTACACAAATGGCACAAGGGGGCTATAAAAACCCCATTATAGCATTTCTAGTGTTAGTTGTCTTCTTTCTTCTCCTTAGTCGCACCTCCCACCGCCGACACCATGTACGCCATCACCACCACCTTATCCCTTCATATCCACCTTCGAATACCACCACAACACCTCGTATATCCCATTTTCGAAGCAAACACGCATCTATGCGCCACCACTGCCCGTTTTCCTCTTGTTCTCACCGTGAATCAATCGAAGGTAGGTATAGATCGAGCTAGAAATTCAATCTAAACACCGAAACACCACTCGTGGTGGGTCGGTGTGGGTTCAAAATGGTTATAAATGGTTTCTTTTATATAAAAACATGAATAATAATAAGGGTATCATCATTTGGGTCTCGGTTTTGTGTCGAGAGTTGATACCGTGAGCATAAGCTTACGGCCGAGGTCCTATTCTAAGATTTTAAAAGCTTTTTGAGCGTATGTTTGAGCTTATCTTGGGTTTTGGATCATTTTTCTTCTTTTGGTTCCTGTTGGATTCGGTTATGGGTTGAACCCACCTAGGGTTTAGATTGACTCGAGTTTTAGAGGTTGTTTTGAGTTGGATTGAGGTTGTTTTGGTTATAGATTGGAGCCGTGACCTTCTTTAGTCTGTTTGGTTATTTTTGTCAAGAAGGAATTCGAGCCGAGACCTCCCATTGTCTTGGCATGGTGAGTTTAATTTTTGTGTTGTCATGGTCATGAGTTTTGCATCGATCCGAGTAGGTTTAGTCTTGGTCAAGCCATGAAAATTGTGGTCGATTATTGGTTATGGCCTTGTGGTTATTGCTTGAAATTGGAAACTATACTTGTGATTGTTTTGAGCGATGTCGAGTGCCACCGAGACTTTGTAGTCTCGGCATGGTCTCGACAAGCCGAAAAATGCATTTAGACATATATTTGGACTTGTGACTATTGAGGTTGACTTGTTGACTCGAGTATAATGAAACTCGAATTGTGACTCGGAACGTGACATGACTCGATATGTATTTGGTTTAGAAATAGAAATGACAAAATAAAAAGGTAATATAATAAATAATAATAATAATAACTTAAATATTACTTAATAAAATAATTTGTTGATAACAAATTATTTTGTTATCTAATATTAAAATTTAAAAAGGAAAGTAATAAAGGAAATAAAAATGGAAATATGTACAAGTTATTGAGCGTTCCGAGGGCACGCTTATCGAGGAATACCACTTAGGATAATTTTGGAAATTATTATGAGGTTATTCAAGTTACGGATTGGATAACGTTAATATACCCGCCCGACGTGGTTAACGCATTTATTTTGTTGACGAATTCAATAAGTGCCCGGTAAACGCGTTGGAGGAATATATTAACGGATACCCCATCCTTATGACTTACCATTTACTTGTGATGTGTAGGTTGGCTTGGATTAATAAGTGAGACGAAAGAATTGTTCGACTTATCGGGTAGACGAATTCGATAAGGATCTAATAATTCACCCGGTTATCTTATTAAGCTTTTAGCTTAATCATTTAGACCTTGACCGTTAAGTTGACTTAGTGAATAATTGGTAGTCGGAAATGTTTGGGAATAATTGCAACACCGGATTTATATTATGGGCCGACTTGTGAATTGTTATTAGATTTAGACCTATTTGACTATTGGACTACGAAGCGACTACAATACATTAGACTCTAAATGAATTTAATGTGTTTGAGCCGTGACGGACAAGCAATGGAATATACGTCTAACAAAAAATAACGATTGTAATAATTGCGACCATAACATAGGTATACACATATAAAATAATTCGACATGGGAACGTTCCATTTGCGAACGGGTCATGGCGAATTCGTATTTTATAATAGTAAATAAACATGTCTTATAATAAATATTTGGGTTGATATCGACGACTACCAATCTATTCATCTAACTTAGTTTGTTCACATCATGTGACTATTTAGTTTGACCGTGTCATCTTTTCTTGACTTTTGTCTCGTCTTTCTTGTCGTCTCCATTTGTTTTGTTGTTTTTTGGCGTGTGTACTCTTGAGTCGTGTCCTTCTACCGTTATGCGAATGATGATACCCAAGCATATATAAAAGGATAAAACTAAATCATTTTAACAAGTTTAAATGGTAAAGTTTTGGGAATTTTGAAGATTTAGTTTACTTTTGAGGATGTCGTATTAAGACAAGTCTTATATTATTAGGTCGCGCCGGGTCCGGAGTGCTGTGACATTCTAGCTGCCGTAGTACTTTCTTCTGTTGAGTTGTTTATCGTTTGACTTGTCGAGGTGAGTTAATGGCCCCTACTTTTACTGATTTTATAACTATTTTGGGGGAGAAAACATGCTTGTCCTTAACTAATTTTAATGGTTGTTTATTTGGAAATGAGAAATGTTTATTCGAGAATTGATTTGTTTGACAAGAGTATTTTGGTTTGGTTACTTTATGGTTTTGTTAATGTTTGCTATGTTAGCTAGCTAAGGTTAGTATGTGAGAGCTGCAAGGTGTAGGGTTATTATATACAGCTGCAAATCGTGTAGGGTATAATAACACGCTGCAAGTGTAGGATAGTACTATAGTGTGCACCTATAGGAATTTATGCCGGCTATTGATTTGGGATTGAGTTGTTGGTTGATGCCTTAGACTAGTATAGCAAACTTATGCATTTTTGGTCCACTATTATGTATTGTTTTGAGTCTAAATCTATGAACTCACCAGCGTTAGCTGACCTTTTAGCATGTTTTCTTAGGTACTGAGTGATGTTGTTGTTGATGCTTAGTTAGATTGGAAGCTTGGCAAGTGGCGTGGTTATCGGATCAGTCAGACTCTGATAAACTATATGGGACATATCTTTTTGTTTTATTTGGGCTTACTTAAATACTTTTGGAATAAACGTAAACCTTAACTTCTGAATTTAAATGTTTTATTTAATCGGATGATGCTATTCCGTTCTTGTACTTGTGTTATGTACCAATCCAAGTAACACCCTGAAACTTTGATAAGTCTTCCGCTGTACCAAATTTTGTGGGTGTTACAGATTGGTATCTGAGCCAAGGTTATAGAGAACTGGGTATTCATCAAAAACCTAGATTATAACTATTTTTTTTCTTTCAAAAAGACTGATCCTATGACCGATGCGCGCCTGCTAAGCTAAAGCCTCTAGTAGTAATGTGATATGATTAGTATGATGTTGTTTTGAATATGCGGTATTTATTACTATGAGTATAGATTATGATCATTGATATTTTTGGGATTTTGGGGGAGAAGTTTTGATATAGTTGTTGCGTTGGGTGATTCAATTATTTGAACACTTATACCTACCCTCTACCGTTGTCACAGACCATGCATTCATTCGACGTGCTTGAGGACATCCTCGTGACCGGATCCCGACCAGCACGACTTCGGATGATCCCCACTCATGACAATCCCTACGTGATTGTCTGCTATTCAGCCCTTGCTTCATCATCAGTTTCACCTGTGTCATCGACTTCACTCGTTACCTAGCCATCTGCATCATCAGCCGATCATTCCATTCCCTTGCGATAGCTTACCATTCATCAGGCATTAGCCCGAGCTCGTACCCCTAGACTCACAACACGTATGTCAGTGAGACCACCATCGCCACCCATGCACTTTCCGGCTCACTCTCTCTTGTCATCACCACCCTCACCATTGTCACGTAGGCGACCCCGTTCACCTACCCCGTCATCACAGTCATCACATGATTTACCAGCACCGCAGAGACGTCGATGCAAAGACCCATCCCCTGAGGAGGAGGATGAGGATTATGACCCTGAGGAGGAACCTTAGGAGGAGGAGCAGATTATCCCAGAGGAGATTGTCCCACCAGAGCCTGACTCGCCGGAGCAGTTCCATGAGCCCGCTTCGCCGGCGCAGTCATTCGAGCTGGTTTCACCACCTTACTCCCTAGAGCCTGAGTTCCCACTGGCCCCAGATTTACCGTCTGAGATCACCTCAGAGGCCACCGACTATGGAGAGATAGGTCAGATTTGGGAGCGGATCATCGCCCAGGGTAATAGGATACCCCAGTTGGCGGATCGGTTAGTGGGCGTGTCAGCTGGGAGATTTGGGGAGATTGAGTGTGACATGGGGATATTAGCAGGTAGGACTACGTCCATGAGACCTGAGATGTCGGATTGGCATGACATGATGGGGGATTTGCAGAGATCTTTCTTGACCTCTCGCAATGTCTACCGCGCCCTTTGGCGCCTAGTCACCGAGCTGCAGGCTGAGATTTCTGAGATCAGGAGAGATCGCGAGGCTGATCGCATTGAGATTTCCTCGATATGGAGACAGATGGGGGATATGGAGACCGCATTGAGGGAGATCCGTAGAGACCGTGGCTAGTAGTGTTTAGGATCCGACTTTGTACCATCCCTAAATTGAGGAGTCCTCAGTTAGAGATGATAGTTTATCGTTTACTCTTGTCGTTGTCGTTAGTATCTTTTCAGTTTGTTGTATCTTCAAATCATGTACTGGTATTGATGATGATATGAATGGACACCTTTATGTTTTATTTGTGTATAAAATCTTGGTTTACAGTTGACTTTCATTGAGTACTCAGTCGTGTTCCATTCGTGCGAGATGTATTTGTCATTTGGATTCTTATTACTTTTGCGTATTGTGACTTAGATCGATAGCACCGAGGCGAAACCGAGCCAGGGCTACCCGGACAGGGCATGCTATTATCAACACCGGTCGTCATGGCTGGCATCCTGTTCGAAACATCAACAACCAGAATACCAACAATCACACTGATAAAGATCAGAACGTCAATCAGGAAGGTGTCAATGGCCACACACCTCCTAACCCTACTCCTGTGGATCAAACGCTGATCGATCAACTCGTAACCCAGCGTGTTGCAGAGCTGTTAGCCGAATCGAACCACTCAAACACCTCTGCTGGAACTCCACCACCTAACCGAAGCCGTGGTTGTACGTACAAGGAATTTCAGAGTTGTGGGCCAACAGAGTTTGGCGGAACCAAAGGCGTTGTGGTATTGATGAGGTGGATGGAGAAGACAGAGTTTGTGTTTACCATTAGTAACTGTGCTGAGGATGCCAAAGTGAAGTATGCCACGTTCACCTTGAAGGATGAAGTGTTGACCTGGTGGAACAACTATCTACTGTCAGTTGGAAGTGAGACCGCTTATGCTTTGAATTGGGATCAGTTTAAGGTGTTGTTGATCAAGACCTACTGTCCCCAAAATGAAGTTAAGAAACTGGAGATCGAGTTTTGGAACCATAAGGTGAAGGGTACCGACATGACAGCATACAACTGTCGCTTCCAAGAATTGTCATTACTATGCCCAGAGATGGTTCGCATTGAGGCGCTCAAGATTGAGCGATACATTGATGGTTTACCATTGGCTACAAGGAATGACGTGATAGCCGCAAACCCACCAAATCTCCATGGAGCCATCACGATAGCCAAACATCTAATGGATTCCCTAGTTCTTGAGAATGCAGAGAAGGGAAGAAATGAAAAAAGAAAGAGGGTAGATCACCCTAAGGGAGGTAATGACCAGAACAAGTGGCAAGAGGTCGCCAAGGTCTACGCTATCGGAGATGGGGAGAAGAAGGTTTGAAATGGGAACACGCCGAAATGCCACCGTTGTAAGCGACACCACCATGGACAATGTACTATGGTATGTCACAAGTGCTCCAAGGTAGGACATATAGCCAGAGACTGTAGACCTTGACCCCTTGCTATGGTTCAGATAACCCCGGGAACGAATTGGAAGGCTAATGTAACCTGCTATGGGTGTGGAAAGAAGGGGCATGTAAGATTTGCATACTTGGATTTGATTGTTAGAAGACTTCTAGAGAGAGAGTGAGATAAGAGAGTTGGGAGATATAGAGAGAGAGAGAGTGAAAGAAAAACTAGTAGAATGATTAAGAATCTCCAACCCTTCCCAAGTGTGGGAAGGGGTATTTATAGTACAAGACATAAGTGCCCCGAGTGGGCTGTGGAGTGAGCTGACAGTGGGTAAAGACCCGACCCACTCCACGAATACTATACTAACTAAACTAATAATACTAATAATACTAATAATTCTAATAAGCCTACGAGCTACACAGATGCTAAATAGATACTCGGGGTGACCGAGTCTTCACATGAATATTTATATTCCTAACAATCTCCCCCTAAGGGAGGTCACCCCGGAAATAATAATTTGAATTCTAGCATTCTATTACATGACTGTAACTTCCTAGCTCATAGTCTTTAATTCTTCAAATTCATTACTCTTTGTACATTCAGCAGTGTTCTTTTGATGACTGTTCTTCTGTCTTGGATGATCTTTGGTGATTCTTTGATGTCATCATCCAATGTATGTCTCCAGGTCATCTTTTAGCATTATGTCTCCATGTGATGTTGTGATCTTTGGGTCGACATGCTCACACTTTTCTGAATCATGATTTTCACCATCAGAGTTGCGGAAGCAGTGTTGAAGGTCTTTTAGATATCATGATTTCATTGATTATGATGATGATGGTGTGGTGTGAGCATGTGGTGATGGATTGGCATCTTGTTCAGCAATCAGCTACAACTGCAATCAGCTACAACCGCCAGGTGTTCCTGCATACATGACTTAGCAATAAAACGTCCGGTGCTTACAGGTTCGGACTTCGAGATTATTAACAGCATAGTGTGAAAACACTCTCTAATCCTTACCAAGGCCGTTCCTAAATCGGAAACCCACAGAGGGCTTTAAAGATCTATCGTAGTAAATCAACGATTAGGTGAGTCGCTGGAGTTCACTCCACGACTGTAGACCGTTTGAAACCACTGCGACCATTAAGCGTAATCCACAAGGAATTACTGAAGTGACCTGCTTTCAGGGCTGTTTGATGTTGACCCTGGCAGGAATTTCCATTCAATCACTGAGAACTACATTTCTAAATTCCCTCATAAATGTTCTGGCAGATTGCTAAGATCTGCGTAGGACTCATAAGTTTACATCTGGTGTCCTTAATGTTGAACAACCAGTGTAGGAGTAACACGTGTTCCTATGAGATCTTATGATGCGTCTCATGGCTCTAGACTCAATTAGTGCATTTTTTGTTTGTCGGAGACTGGAGCGGTGTCTCCTGTTTCAATATCAACATAACTCGTAATGAGCGGTCGATAGATTATGCAGGGTTCCCTGTGAGAATGAAACAAGTCCTTTTAAGAGAACTTGAGTGGCTTAGAAGGTTTAGTGCAGTGCGTCACTGGGTCCATGACGTCTTGTCTTCAATACCGGTGTTACCTTAGTAACAACCAATAGCATATGAATTGAACCCGGTTTCTGCCCTAAGGTTGAATAGATGTAGGGCTATTTCTTTTCACCCTTTCTCATTTCATTTCTTTTTAATTCTTCAACCCCTTCTTTCTCCTTTCTCATATTACTCCTTTTTTCATGATCATACCTAAGGACTTTCTAATACTAACTATTCGGAATTGTCCCTGGGTAGATCCCTCCGGCTCTGGCGGATCATAGGACGGTTTTCCTAACCTTAGCCACCTTATAACTTCATGACTATCCTATGTTGCCATTTACCAAATCCTTGAAAAATCTCTCAAAGTGTTCATGATTATGAAACACATTTTGCTAACACTTTGAGAGTTTTATATTTTTCAAATTCTCCTCCTTAACATGTGCCCATATGTTTTAATTTAAAATTTGCACATGTTGGGTAGAGATTTCACTTTTTGAATTGATCCACTTTCAGTGAACATGACCGATTCGAGACATGCTTACATCACTAGTTGGACTAGCTTGAAATTATTACCCGGCCTGGTCAAGTCCACAGAAAGTTTCTCGAAATGGTACACTCTACTCAGATACATCCTTTTCGAGACACGCTTACATCACTGGTTAGACTAGCTTGAAATTATTACCCGGCCAGGACGCATCCTTTCGATTAATGACAGTTTATGTTTCGTCAATTCATTGGTTAAGTCTAAGCCGCGCTCACATGAGATGCCACATCCATATTGCAATTACGCACCATTTGCTCCCCCTCAATATGTGCATCGATATACGAAAGAGTTTAGCACATATGGGAGAGCTTAC